>JAIQCU010000829.1:0-32968 GCA_022114935.1 Leptestheria dahalacensis
TCTATCAATCCGTCTACCCACCGACCTACCTGTGTATCTATCTCCTTATCCACCTGTACTTATCTATCTCTCTATCTCTTTCTAGTTACCCAGCCCTATCTCATCGTTCTACCAGCTTATGCATCCACTTGTCTATTTATTTACCTACCTATCTGCCCAGCTATCTACCCAACTATCGCTTTCTCTGTCATGTAACTATCTATGTGACTCTCCACAACTTTTGCTGCACAGAGGAAGCTGCTATAATTCTGTAAAGAACGTTTCCTTCCCATCTTGCAGACTGGCGATCCTGCAGCTGCGATTTGAACTGTAGCAAACGCACCGTCTCGGCTTACTTAAACCTACGAGGCAGGAAAGCTAAAAGCTGTTTCGATTACGCCAGGATTCACAATGGCGGACCGCGCGGCATGGACAAAGCGGGTACTCTGCATTACGCTCGCCAGGTCGACCGCTGTTTACGGAATCGCGCTGGTTGCAAATAAACAACCGTACGAAAAGGTGTCGATTAAGAAGAGGGTTCTAACACAATCAAAGTAAAAGCTGACCTCGAAGTTTTCAGACAAGCCAAATTAACCGATAACTTAGTGTATAATTTATATAGCATTACATATTTATTTATGTAACTTGTATATAGTTTTGGGTTTCAGACTGAAATGCATGAATCAGACGGAATCGCATGTAGTTGCATATATAAAGGCTGCAACATGCTGCATGCAATCGGCATTGTAATTCAGAGCCATTTCTCGATCGTGAAGACAAAAGGATGGCTATTTGAAATTATGGGAAAAGATCAAAGTTATGGAGTTATCGAATGTGTCACTGAAATCTTCATCTTCCAAAACCGTCTACAGTTTAACATCTGCTTTAAAATACCGTTACATTCATATTTCGTACAAGATATCATGCTTGCAGAGTGTATTGTAATTCGTCAATACCAATAATTATCAAGTGTGTGTTGTGTATTAAAAGGTTAAAACGACTTGCGTAGGTACTGTCCACCGTCTCAGAGCGGTTAAATGGTTTCCGGTGATGATCACGGATTGCAGAATTCTAGACCTGTAACAAACCACAAGCATTGTAGACATCAGTAAGCACCCTTCTATACAGAGAACTGTAACTAAGCGGGTTAGTATATGATTTAATCTTATTAGATTAGATAGCATTCACCAACTTGTAAAGGTAAGATATTTATTAATAATGCAGTGTTATTCAGTATGTCCTGNGTCCACCTGAATCGCCCTATCACAACAATGACTTACCTCACTTGAACGTTGACAACCTAGTCTTAATCTTAATAATTCAGTTATACAGTAATTAGGCCTTATATAGTTCTTGTATCTAGTAGAGTCTTTTGTTATTTCGCTATTGTAGTGCAAGAGCAAGGTTACTTGACAGGAGTCTTTCCCAGGCATGTAGGTGCAGAACATGTTGTCCGTTATGTACTTGATGCCGTAGTAGCCCCTGCACTCGTCGGTGGTCAGAACAGGAAGGGACACCTCCAGCAGGATCGTGGACATGGATCCTCCGTAAGATGTTGTACCCCATCCTGTCAACATGCAATTCAACATTCGTTAACCTATAGATCAAGCAACTTCAGTAGTACCGTTTAGTACGATTAAAAAAAGGGTTCTTGCTGGGGAAAGTTGATCGCTTATGGCACCCATGTTTTCGGCGACGTAACGGCCAAAAAATTACCGAGTGTAGAACTAGTAATACTTTCCATAGTGGTAAAGTTTCATTCAAATCGGATTCTAAGTTTTCCCGCAGTAAAATTCTAAAGTTAAAAAGATCCAGTCAGAACCCCTTTCTTATTCTAGACAGTACGTCATCAAATCTGTTATTTAGATATCAATTCACGATTCAAAATCAGTTTTTACATGCAAGTGTAATCAGAACCCTGCGAACCATTACTTTTTCGGGTAGTTAGACTACAGCAGCGCCCCATGCGGTCAAATTATGAAGCTTAACGCCCGAGTCTTGTTGCTATGGTAACGGTCTCTGCGCAGCGTTGCCAGATTGTTATCATTTGAAACATTTCATGTTTTAAACATAAAAGCAAATACCAATGGCTCTGAAGCTTTGAACACGGACTTAGCTCGTACGTTTGTTATACCTATAGCGATAACAGTTTGGTTTTTGAAGTCACTGGTAACGTATTTGTACGGAAGACAGATGGGTTGAACGGCGGTCGTGTAATTCAGCGGAGTTTCTAGTTCTAGCAGCGATATATCGTTGTCGATAGTTGACGGAGAGTAACCTTCGTGCTGCACGAACCTCTTAACCTTGCGGTACTGGATTTTCATTCAAAAACAGATATTATAACCAGGCACTATTGCTGTACTTATGTATAGGGGTTTAAGTGGGGAACCTCTATATATCCCTGAACATGTTCAGACGAGCTACAGATCTAGTATTCACCTTGTTCTGATTGGATTAGAGGCTATAGTTGGTTAACAGTGCTTAAACTTATAGGATTCAGTTAATTTATTTAATGTATTTTATATTGTAAGACCTTTTGTAGGATAACCAGAAAATATCGACTGTCCCGTAATTTACCGTAGATAGCCAAGATTTTAGCAAACAATTGTAGTTTGCCACTAGATTGTTGTAAAACAGAGAAATTATAAATATAGAATACATTAAAGTAACTGCACATCAGAGCACCTGGCTAGTCGAACTGGCCTGAGAGGAGCTATATCGTCCAGCAACAATCGAAAGGTTCGAAGCAACTTCCCCATAGGTGCAATGTGCAGCCGTTAACACCCAGTTTGGAGCGATAACCGCTCCTCCACAGGCAAGGTAGCCGCGTATGACCATCATCACTTGCCACGGGTACTCGGTTTGTCCTGCAGGGCTCCCACCGACAATGCGCTGATCCTGGGGAAAAAAACGGTGAAATCACGGCTGTGTCCTTATAATACGAGTCTGATGGCTTAGTTTTTGCCATATTAGCATATTTGGTGAAGTTTGCATAATCATTATTGAAATGTTTTTAACAAGGCGTAAATCAAAACCCTAGTTCGACTGTATTAAAATTTGCTACTTATCTATCTTTCTGTCTATCTATCTACCTATATATCTATCCATCCATCCATCTATCTGTCCACTTACCTATCCGTCTATCTATCTATCTATCTATCTATCTATCTATCTATCTATCTGTCTGTCTATCTATCTATGTATCTATCTATCTATATATGTATCCATCCATCTATTCATCTATCTGTCTATCTATCCATCCATCCATCTATTCATCTCTCTATCTATCTGTCTGTCTATGTATTTATCTATCTGTACATCGATGAACAATATTTAAATATAGCAAAACTATATGTTTTGTTACTGATTCTGCTATATGTTGCTCCGGTCAGTAGACAGGCTTAAACTATAGTGATAATAAAGCAATCTATAGTGTTAAGTAATACTATAAAATATGGCTGTAACATATAAAGCATTTGTAAAACTGAGTTGCATGGTTCAAGCACATTCAGTATCGTGATATCTACTTGGCTTGACTGAGATACGGGTAATAATAATTATCTTACTCTACTTTCCTTGCTTTTTTAAATATACTATATAGGTTTTAATGAAACTACTTCAAATAGTTTCATATGACTTGTTTCTAGATGACAAGTATGTAATTCAATCAAATGTAACAAGTAGTGTATGAAGGCAAGTATGTTTTGTCAAGTTGTATGCCAGCTCAACTTACCGAGCCTTTGATTCCACATTTGCAACTGGAATTGTAAGCCGTCGTAGTTTCTTTCAAGATACAATATGTCCAGGTTAGTTACGTTTTTGGTAGTTCGAAAAGTTATACTACTTCAAATATTACACAACTTACTCGTCGTTACTGTTGTCGTAGTTTCCAAAGGAGTAGTTGTCGATGCTGTTGTAGTCGCTGTTGTAGTAGTTGACGATGATGTACTTGTCGGTGGTGCGGTTGTCGATGTTACAGTTATCGGTGGTACAGTTGTCGATAGTTTAGTTGTAGCAGCAGGAGTAGTCACATTCGTACTAGCTCTGCTTGTTGTAGTCCTAGCGGTAGAAGACGTCGATTTTGTAGTAGTAGCCTTCGAAGTAGTACGTATTGGTCGGCTGGTTAAGCGGCATAACATGGTACCACCTCGCGAATTGGGACTGCTTCGGAGGTTTAGGCTAATTGTATTGGCTACTGAAGTAACCCTTGCAGTGCGATTCCTGAAATGCAATATATACCAATCAGCATACCCAAGACAAGCTACATACAGGGTGATTTCCAGCTGGTGATCTTTGTTAGTGAACTACTGCGTGTTCATGTTCGAACTTAGCCGCAAGGGAACTTTGGAAGACAGGGGGTTTGGTTAAAATTCGATGGTTTTAAAAAAAATGTCTTCTTAGTTATTGCAATCAAATAGTTTTACCCGCAGAAGCTGGTAACACTGGCTGCAGCATTCAAATTCCCTTTTTTAGAAACGCGTAGCTGGTCTCCTTGACAAGGAATGGATACGTTGCAGTTTAGATCGAACGCGTACTTGTTGACGGTGCGGAAGTTCCACGTGCATTTCAGGTTTTTCGGGTAACGCCTCGGGTATTGCAGATAGGAGAAACGATGCTACATGACGAGATGATGTATAGTTAATGTTGCATATGCTAATATCTATCTATCTATCTATTTATTTATCGATCTATCTATCTATTAACCTACCAATCTTGTATATCTATCCATCTATCCATCTATCTGTCTATACATATGAATATTGCTATTAAGAAGTGAAAGTTACGGTTTTGTCCTTGGCTATGACGGCTGTCTGTTGGGTACCACAACTTTTCACGATGTTCTGACCCAGGACGAGATGAGCGAACGGGATGATTATTGCTATGAAAGTTTGAAGTGAAACAAACTTCATTTTTTTAGGACAACTCAAACCCGACTAACGGATGCAAGTTCTACCTTGTTCCGGTTTTTATTCAACTTGCAGCCTGCGTGTTTTGAAACCTGTGAAACAATTGTTAATAACTATGTGACACACACACGGCACAAGTGCGAAACGGAGGCAGTCGGAATAAGCGGAATTTTAGATGTAGCTCTTACGCTAAAAATTGCACGATGGTGTTTTTTTCTTGTATTAGGTGAGGGAAATCATGACAATCTGCTATACTTTGGTTAGCAGTGAGATAAATAACATGGTATTAAACTGTCAAATACTAATTGCACTGGCGGGAGAACTCTTTAAAGTCTCATTTCAACTTGAATCTCGCGGTACTATAGCCATAAATTACTATTTAGAAGTAGCCGCTTGTACAGCATAGCATGATCAATTACTAAGGTTAAATGTAAGTTGAAAATTACGTTGAAACCTAGGGGTAACGGCATGCAGCCAGGCCAGCCGGCCAGTGAGGAGCTTCCAGAATAACGGTTGATTTTCAAATCTTCTTGTTGTTGACATGCCCTGTGCCAGTCGGGTAAATACAACTGTATAAAAAAAAAAAAAAAAAAAAAAAATTCGACACATCACTTAATGACACATGTTCGCTAACTATCATTCTTAAAAGTTAAAATTCGGCAGTTTAATTTAAGTTTCATTTTGCAGATACACGGCGATGTTGTTCAAGTCCGTAGAAAAAAATATACATTTTACATTCAAGAGTAATTTTTAAATATCCGGCAACGTCGCACGCTTTTTCTCGGCAAGCGAAGGCCCCAACGGCCAGCCACTTAATTTAGAAAAAATGCAAGCAATTACATTATTACGAACAAAAATAATTGCGGTGTTAATTTAAATACAAATCAAAAGTTACACAAATGTGATACCGAAGTTTGTTAATACATAACACTGAAAATTTGAAACTACACCAGAAATAAATTTGAATGCAAAAGTCCCAATTCGAAAATCTGGCAACGTGGCACGCCGTTCATTCGGACAGCGACAGCCAGCCATGACGGTTGCGCTGTCGCCACTGTGGCCGAAGGTTGTTGAGAATTTGTTCATTATTAATCCGGCCGTATCATGGAGCAGGACGGGCATCCGACCCTGCCGCCCTACGATCGGCCTTCTTCAGAATCCTCTGATGGGTACTGAACCTATTTTAACTCATACCATGTAGGAATAAAACCACAATTATGTTATTTTACACTACGAGCCTCTACTGTAGCCCGATTCTGCTTTTGACAACTTTCAATGGCGTCCCTCGGTTTTTCGTGTTCTCGAAGTTTCGTCTACGTGTAGTGCCAATAAACTGCGTGAAAATTCTCTAGATTATTGTTTGTCTATATCGTTTAACAGTTTCGTTTTTTTATTCAATTTCAAAAATACGAGTGGCGAATCAAAGGATTATTATGAAAAGTTAGGTCTATTGCAACTGGGTGAAGCCAAAAGGGTTATGCTGCAGCAATTAAATGACCAGTATGAACTTTGGCTTGCAGGTATGCACTTGTATACAAAAGTGAAGGAGAGTCGACAAAGGAGAATGACAAGATGACAATGAACAGTCTGGTGAGTGTTATTCCTCAGTGTATATACCAACAAATTAACTAATATTGTCGTTTTCGTGGAACGAGTTCAGACGTCACCTGCGGCTTCCAGACCCGAGCCGCCGCCTCGAGACGAGCCAGTATTGGAGCCGATAAACGGCATCGTCCAGCCGCCAGTAATCCCGCCGCCGACGAGGCCGGGCCGTCTGACGAATCAGCTACAGTATATCCAGAAGTTTGTGATGAAGGCTGTTTGGAAACACTCTTTCGCCTGGCCATTCCACCAGCCCGTTGATGCTAAAAAACTCAATTTGCCTGTAAGTTTCTCGTTCTCTCTCGTCACCCGCCAGTTGGTACACGGTAACGCTGATATTTGGGTTTCAGGACTACCACAAAATTATTAAACATCCCATGGATCTCGGGACTGTCAAGAAGCGGTTAGAAAACAACTATTACTGGAGTGCAAAAGAATGTATTCAGGATTTCAATACCATGTTCACCAATTGCTACGTCTACAACAAGCCCGGGGAGGATGTCGTCCTAATGGCCCAGACATTAGAGAAGCTCTTCCTGACCAAAGTCGCGCAAATGCCGAAGGAAGAGGTCGAACTCGAGTCGGGAAAACTTGGGCCGAAGATCAAGAAAACCCCGCACCGAGGGCGGCCGCCGGGTTCGGGGAAGGTCTCGTTGTCCAGCCTGGAGGGAAACTCTCTGCTCGGACCTTCGCCGACCCCCATGCAAACGCCCACACCCACGTCGATGCCCCCGACGCCCTCCGCGGCCACCCCCCTGACCAGCAGTTCGTTTTTCCCCGCAGTGGGAACTCCTACTCCTACTCCTGCCATGCAACCACAGATGGGAGTCAGCACTCCGCTCTCTGCCCTACCTCACATGAACCTGGGGCTCCCAACTCCAGTTGCGGGGATCCTGAATCCGCAGATGACCCTACCAGCGGTTTTGCCGCAGCCGCTACCCCAGCCACCACAGCTTCCTCCACTTGTGAGTCAGTTCCCCATCAGCAATTTACCTCCCATGGAAGCCCCCCACCCTTTGCTGGACAACACACCGTTGCAGCTGGGCGGACAGCCCTTGAAACTGAAGAAGGGCGTCAAGAGAAAGGCTGACACGACGACGCCGACGTCCAACACGCCATATGACTCGCCGGGGATCCTAGTGATGGGCGGGAAGGTAGCAAAGATATCGTCAAGACGAGAGTCGGGGAGACAGATCAAGAAGGTCGTCAAGGATCTGCCCGACTCCCTGCCACAGCACAGTTTTCGGCCACGGGAGAAGCTCAGCGAGGCGCTTAAAGCCTGCAACGAGATCCTCAAGGAGCTCTTCTCAAAGAAGCACTCGGGCTATGCCTGGCCATTCTACAAGCCAGTCGACGCCGAACTGCTCGGTCTGCACGACTACCACGAGATCATAAAAAAACCCATGGACCTGGGAACGGTCAAGCAAAAGATGGACAACCGGGAGTACCGCAGCGTGCAGGACTTTGCCGGCGACGTACGCACCATCTTCACCAACTGCTACAAGTACAACCCGCCTGATCACGACGTCGTGGCCATGGCTCGGAAACTACAGGATGTTTTCGAAATGAGGCAAGTCATACCCAAGTATCGATTATAATGAATTATTGATAAAACAAATATCAAGTAATTTCACTGAATATTTGTATAATTCTTAATCCATGAAAAAATGCTTGTTTATTGTAAATTATATTATTTAATATTTAGAATGAATAGTTATTATCAGATAATTTTATGAAATATTTTATTTTTAAATAGCTTTATAACTTGTTTATATTTTACCACTTAGTTTTACGTTATTACAATTTTATTTGGCCTTTAATGGATTTGAATATTTCAATTAAATTTTGAGCTTTTAATATTTCAAAATTTGTCATACTATTAGACTTGCCAAAATCCCGGACGATTTACCTGCCGGCGAGGGCGGTTCCATCGGCGGGGAGGACAAGTCGTCAGGCTCGGATATGGAATCCGGCTCCGAGTCGGATTCCGAGGCCTCGGACACGGACGACAGCCTGCAGGACGAGAGGGACCGGCGACTGATGCACCTGCAGGAGCAGCTGCGCATTATGCAGGAACAGCTCCGGTCCCTGATGGAGGAGAGCGCCCGGCGCAGGAAAAAGAAGGACGTGCCCAAGAAGGATCTGCCAAAAAGAGACAAGGTATTGTGAAAACCCTTAAATTTTAACCACAAAAATAATAACAATAAATTAAATAAAGTTATTAATTTTTACGATATCCGTTTTACAGAGAAGTAAGTAGGTAGTTAGAGAGATTAAGCGCTAGTTGGGTAGTTATATAAAGGTTAATGTCAATAGCTGGATGTGTGGTGTTGGTTAGGCAGAAAGACTGTAAACAAGTCCGTCTTGCGGATACGACACATAAGTAGATAGATAGGTAGATAGGTAATGTGACCGATAGATTGAGCACTAGTTGGGGTAGTCAGACAGGTTAATGTCTAGCTAGATGTGTGGTGTCAGTTAGCGGATAGACTGTAGATAAGTCCGTTTTCGAGATACGTTGTTGGCTAGATTGAGAAGTAGGTAGTTTGATAGATAGATAGATTTAACGCTAGTTGAGTAGTTATATGGGTTAATGTCAATAGTGAGATGCGTACTTAGTTAATTAGACAGGTGGATGGGTACTTGTAAATTTCGAATTAATTTAATTTGATTGAAATGACACGACTAATATATTTTATATTAAAATAATGATAATAAATAAAAAATTGCTTAATTAATATTTAAATTATTATTTAAAAAAATAATGTCTGTTTGATCTGTTGTATTAATTGTGTCATTTTTAATTGTAATTTGAGTTTAATTTTATGTTTGTATTGTTTTAATAAAGGAACCCGTAACCCAGGCGTCTGTTCTGATTGGCAACGCGACCTTGTCTAATGTGATGAGCGCTGGACACGCAAATACCCTGGGCGAGATGAAACTACCCTCGGGTTTACCGCCAACGGGACACTTTCCCAGCGCTGTGGAACCCAGGCTACCGCCCGGAGGCAAGCAGATGAAACCACCGTCCAAAGTATACGGCATTTCGGTCATGTTATCTAAATTATTTAAATCTGATTTCTTGAGTTACGTATTGTAGAAAAAAAGTATTAGTAATTACACCATAAATAAATAAGCAAATATATAGCTTGACAATATTAATGTAATCATATTTTTTTTGTAATAAACGGGTAAAATTATTAATGAATTAACCTGTTATCTTTAATCTGATTTCTTGCATTACAAATCTTGAAATAATAATAATATATTAAATTAATAAATATAGTATAGGGTGAAAACATTTATTTAAATTTAAGGAAAATACCTATACACAGATGAACGAATATTACATGAAATCACACTTGCATTTGGTTCTAATTTCTTGAATTACCTGTTACGTAATAATGAATATCAGTAATAACACTAGAAATAAATTAATATATGTTATACAACTAGATAATATTAATGTAATAATTTTCTTACAACTAAGGAAATACGTTAATAAATGAGTTAACATTTCAACTTGAATCTAATGTCTTGAATTGTGCGTTGTGCGAGTAAATTATAAATAGTTGTGGTACAGTAATTAAATTAAGAAGTATAAAATAGCATGGTAATATTTATGTGATAATTTGGACAAATATGTATTTACATAGAGAAATGTACATTAAATGGAATTGGATTAAATTTAAGCTCGATTTTCTTGAAATCGTTGATTCGCAATACTAAATATTTTTAGAAACACAATAAACATCATACAGCGTGTTAATATTTATGTGATAATAACAAGATAAAGTGTTTAAACCAATTACTATTAAACAATTATGCATTTAACCATTAAAAAGGCGTTATGACACATTTTTATTGTTGTTTATTCTCGGAAATAGCTGTTTTGAAATTACAATAATGAAACCGAAAGTTGTCATTTACTAATTCAATATTAGCTAGTGCATTGTTATCATCTTGATTTTTAAAAGAAAAATTTTCATATTAGTTGCGAGTTAAAAAAAAAAAAACTATTCAATAACCCATTGCTGATTTGTGCACTAACTACATTTAAATTTATACAGCCGAAATCGTCTTCGCTGCCGAGGTCGACGCCATCGTCATTGCCCAGTAAGAAGAAGCCGGCCGCGGCGCCGTTGTTGCCGGCTTTCGATTCGGAGGACGAGGATAACGCCAAACCCATGTCGTACGACGAGAAGAGACAACTCAGTCTCGACATCAACAAATTACCTGGTGAAAATTTTTATTTTTATATGAATTAACTATCGTGTTTAATTAAACTCTATTGGCGTAATGCATTTCCGGTTATTTTTTTTTCCTCTAAATAGCCAATCATGTGTAAAAACGTATTTTGATTAAGTTAACTTAAAAATATTAAATTTGATTGAATTAAATTATCAATGTTATTGGCGAGATGGAAGTAAAATACGCGAGCGTATATCAAATCAAATTGTGTAATAACTTGGGTAACAAATTTAAAAGAAAATATCTGTAATTGTTGATTGTTAAAATTAACAGGTGACAAGCTGGGCCGCGTGGTGCACATTATTCAGTCGCGAGAGCCCTCGTTGCGGGACTCTAATCCAGACGAGATTGAGATCGACTTCGAGACGCTCAAACCGTCGACGCTGCGGGAACTGGAGTCGTACGTGGCGTCGTGCTTGCGAAAGAAGCCTCGCAAACCCTATTGTATGTGTTTGCTGTGATTATTAGTATTACTGATATTATTGTCTGTTACCATTGTCAACAGAATTGTTTTTAAGTACTATTGTCATTATTTATCTATTAATTCAATCTCGGCTCTGGCTGTTATTAATTATTTTTATTATTATTATTATGCTCAGTTATTTAGAATTTTTTTTAATGGGTCTGTAAAGTTTATTTTTTTCTGGTCCAGCAGATAAAAAGCAGACGGGCAAATCTAAGGACGAAGCCATGCTGGAGAAGAAGCAGGAGCTGGAGCGAAGGCTCCAGGACGTTACGGGACAGCTGGGTTCGGGAAAGAAGATTCGCAAAGGTAAATTTGATCCAAGCAACACACAGTTGTCTATATATTATCATTACTCAGTAACACTTTTTTAATAGACGAAATTTTTCATCTGTAAATCTAATACAATCAAATACTTAAAGTAATTCTAGTTAAAGTCTTCAAGAAAAAATCTGAATGTTTAAATCGATACGAACTTTATTGTTAAACCAATGAATCGTGATAATTTAGGAAGTAATTTTTTGTTGGGTTAATTACGGTCGACGAATTAAATAGTTGCAAAAGTTATTGCTGAATTTTTAAAAAATTTAAATTGCATTACAAATTTCATTAAAAAATTGTTTTGAAGATTGTAAATGAATCATCTTTAATTTGGTAATAATTTAACTAAATTAATTTATTAATTAGGCAACTTACTATATCTGTACGATAGAAATATTGTGTAGAAAACAGGGTAATTGTTTGATAGTTGGAAAACCGGTGGTATAATTGTAACAAAATTGGCGCAATGTAGATAATGGCTGTGATACATTTGATGGTACATTTGCCTTAATTAGATTACTGTTAAATTACATATCAACGTTTATGCGTAATTATCAAGTGTTGGTTTGATTGATATTGTGAATACGAATTAACTAATTTCTTTGTGTGTAACTTTTGCAGATGACAAAGCTGGTGGAGAAGGAGCCGGCGGAGGACCCGGTCCCGCCTCTCGACTCTCGTCCTCTTCGAGCAGTTCCGATTCGGACAGCAGTAGTTCCAGTTCCAGTTCCAGCTCTTCTGATTCCTCCGATTCGGAAGCCGGTTAAAATTAAATAGATATATATTTAAAGAAGAAAACACACACACACACACGAACGAAATTATTTTTTAAAAAAATTGAAAGCGTTCCAGCGAACTTCGACTTGAGAAATAACAACAACAAAGCGAGCCAAATATTCCCCTTCTCTCCCCAAATCTCCTTCGTCTCTCATTTCCATGCGCATTGTTTAGTTTTCGAATCCATTCATAACATATTTAATATTTAAAAAATAAAAACGAAACACCTCTCGGAAAGCTGTAGGCTGAAAGCGACAAGAGATATATATCCATGCGTGCTGAATGAATTGAACGGGAAAAAAACGATAATTTACCGATAAAACTGCCATGTTTCCTCTTTAATTTTTTTCCAAACCTCGATCGGTAGTTTGACTCGTCTATTGAGAAGCTGCTAAAAAACAAAAACGAATGAATAAAAAACTGTCGGTTTCCTCGGAAGAAGAAAAAACGACCCTGCGTGACTGATTATGAATCCGCAGCAGCTTTTTTTAAAAAATGTAAATACTGGGCAGAAACGGAATCAGTAGTTGTGCTGCTGCTGATTTAGGTGGATCGTTATATGAATTCGTGTCCGTGTTCGTTTCTACTTTGAGCTGCTGCAATCTTCCATGTTCCATTTTGTCTATTTGAAACAGTCTCTTCGCCGTGTTTTTCTATCACTTTCATGTAAAATGTCTGAAACTTTCATCCAGTAATTTTTTTTCCTGTCAGATGAATTTAAAACTGTAATTCCCTTGCCCTTTTTGCAATAAATGAAATCCATTGTTTATCTGTTTCATACTTTTTACTTGTATTCAACCATTCTGTGAATTTTTACAATCGATTAACTTGATATAGATAATTAATATAATACGTTCATTAAGAAAAACTTAAAAGTAAAGGTCACACGAGCGAAATTGTAATTCATTTGTTAGCCCTGTTCAATGACAGTGCTCGGTAATATCGACAATGTAGGATTTCTGCCAGCCGAAGAGGAAATAACCGACGGTGCAGCCCAGGACGACGGCTAAACAGAGCCACACGTTGTACGTCATGACGATTAACATCAGGAAATAGGAGAGGATCAGCTGGATTAGGTGGAGGGCGGTCTGCACGAAATGCGATCCACTCAGCATGGCCGTCTTGCACCTGATTGAGTAATTCATTTTGGAGTTAATTAGATTTTAACGAAAGTTAATTTAACTGATGTTAAATGACGTGTAAATTATAAAGGGGATTATTTTGCAAGAAGCAAACGGCTGTAATTACACTATTTTTTGGTCCGTCTGGGAAATCGCCACGCTGTTATCGCCAGTCTTAATGGTGCTGTAGTTGATGGCCACCATATTCTTACGGTTCAGTCTCTCCCTGTAAAATGATTTAGAAAACGATTATTTTTGTTATGGGCCTATTTATTCGCAACAGGTTTTCACAAAATTCAGTTATCCAAGTTTAATATTTATGTTAATGTTAGAATTAGTTTTTTTAAAGGGTAAATATAATTTTAAAAAAGTAAAGGTGATCTTCAATGTGATTTACCTGAAGTATTTCAGCCCCTCGTAGAGGAGAGCCATTATGAAGATTCCTATCACAGAACCGACCATCTTGCCGACGCTGTCGACCTTCCACTCCTCGAAAAGCACGGTTTCGTCGTTACCAAAGTGAAAGTACATCTGAAAATAGAATAGGTTAGATGATGCTGACGTCAATCGGACGAAACGATACGGAAATGACGCAAAACGAGACAGAATGTTCCCTAACCATCATCATGTGATGCGTTCCATTGCCCATGCCCATGCCCCCGTGATCGTGCTCCGTCGTCATATGCTGGTGCATGGTCGACGTCGTGTCCTCGTGATGGTGGTGCGCCGTCGTGGTTTCGACGATGGAGCTAACCGTCGCGTTCAGGACGGACTGCACGACAGCCGCCACCGGGTTCCCGTGCATCGAGTGGTCCGAGTGGTCCTCGTGAGAGTGCGACATTCTTGTCAGTCAATGGGAAATGCTTTCGAACCTGTGCAAAGAGCAAGAAGTTGAATGAACTCGGTTTGTTTTCACTTTTGCCTCAAATCCCCCTGAGGCTATTTTGATAAAAGGTCCACGTGTATTGTAATGCAATTGTTCCTATGCCTATAGGTTCAAGTACATGTGTACTGAAACCATTTCTGAATTTTAAGTAAACAACTTGACTAGCTAATGCCGTTCACTTACGAAAACTTCCTACAATTGTGTGGTAAAACCGACGATGCAGACACGTTCACCTTTCCGGTTTCAAGTCTGGCAGATGACTGAGGTTGGCGCTGGTCCAATTATTTATTCTTGTGCTTCATGGCCAGTATTTCCACTCTGGCTTCCTGTATGTTCAATTCAGTAATTCACGTCCTGTTTTATTAATTATCTTCATTCATGGATTCGTGAAATGTATTTCATAGAAGTTTCAGGTTATGCTTGAATTACTTGAATTTCCCGCTTCCAGCATTTGAATTTTGAAATGGAAAACAGGGTGAAGTTGCCCCTTTTGAGTGAAAGTACTGCCCACGGCGTCGATGTTGAGTGAAACTGGACTTTCACCTAAAAGAAGAATTCAATGTTCAGATCGTTTTTTGAATACAAAGTAAACACTTCTAAAATAATTCAACATTTACGTAGTATTTAAGTGATCTTATTCGATGAAATAAAAAGTATGACCGATTATAGTTTGACCTTTAACCTTTTCTGTACAGCTTCCGGATGACCTTTGACCTATGAAAGGATCCTTCGTTCAGACATAATCCCCGGAAACTATAAGCCATAGATTCATTCTTTCTTAACTGAAAATACTGAAAACCAATAATTGATAAAATTGAATGAAATAGACGTTTCATAGAGCACGTGATAATTCAACCCGTAATTGTATTAAAATTAAATATGGGGAGGAATTTCGATGCCGGTTATGGAAATTTCTTACGTGCCATTGAGCGATTCATTTTGGCGCACATATTGGGTTCACTTAACCACATATCCCAGCTTCGTATTCCCCGTTCTTTGACTGCCCAGACGTCAATGACGTCACGTACGCCTCGGGGCATTTGTTTGAGAGACGTGCCGTGCGCAATAGCAGTGCCGTGCGCAGATCGGGAGGTGCCGTGCGCCAATCGGGAAGTGCCGTGCGCAATACTTGAGTAGTATCATGCAAGCTGTAAACTGAGTCTTACAATCCAACTACTTTGATACGTTTTTTCAAAGAAGCTACTGACATTTACTTAACTGAAATATTATATTTTTAATCATCTAAATATTCCCTTCAGACGTCTTAAATCAGTTATTTGATAATGGGTACTTAAAGGGTGAAACACTGTAGGTTGAATTTAGCCTGAATCGGAGTGTAGGGCAGTGCCGTGCGCCGAGCGAGCGTTACGTGAAGTGAGCGCAACAAGATATAAAGTCGAAACGGGACGTGCCGTGCGCAGCAGAATCCAATGTCACAGAATCGAGCAACACGTCCGCTGCAGCTTGCGACACGTGATATCCTTATCAGCCAACGCTTACCCGGCATTTTTAAATTAAAAAAAAACAACAACTGAAAGTACAAAATGATTATCCAGGATGTTTATTTGTCAATCGAGTTTAAATGAAATGATACAGAACCTTAAGTAAATAACGTCTGCTGTCTTATAACTTCAAAATCTCCATAGTGAATGATGCAACAATACAGTCTAGTTTATAGATGTTTGCTATCTTGTTACTAAACACGAAAACGCCTAGTCCACTAGACCAGCTATTTAGGTTACGTTAATTCCATATAAGGGTATGAAATGAAGGAAAGTTATTCTAGTCTGTATAACCGGAAAACCGGTGAATCAAGTTTCCCACTGATGAACCGGTGGTTACCTAAAACTATTAGACTTTTAAACTATCCAGTATACGATAACGAATGCTTTGTATAGAGTATGTATTAAGAGTGCGATGATTAAGTTAATACTGAGACGCATGTAAACAGCATATTAAGCAGGGCTATGGGTGCGTACTATTAGTGCGAGGCTTTCATGGACGCCATTTTGAGCACTAGCCCTGCATTGCAGGCTTACTGAACCGTCTTCATCGCCTTAACCACACCTGTGCGACAATATGGGCGATTGTGATTACATTTAAGCACAGAGAGGGAAGAATGTTGTTTGTTTTTAACGCAGTTAATATTAGAAATGCTTATACCCACGCATATATTTCTCTCTCGTTCTATAGTTGCTCCATGTGAATCTCTAGTGTGAATACGAACTCGAACTCTGTTGTCTGGTGGTAACTACCAACGGTGTACCGGTTAGCCGAGACTCCATAAATCTCCAATGAATCTTTAGCTGCTGTGGGTATAGGGATTTCCAATTCACCACATAGTTTGCCTCTAGTATCTTTAAGAGTTTTGATTTGGAAGTAATAACGAGGCTAAATAAAAATTTGTGAATTCTGAACTTTTTAAGAAGCATGAATTTGAATCATTATAGTTTTGGCCAAAATGGAATGTCGAATCTTAAACTGACGCATATGTTGAATGCCTGTACCTGCCGCGTCAACTGTTGTGTGGTAAATGCAACTATAATCAGTCGTTTGTGGCTGACTGTTTAAAACATCGACATAAAAAAAATTGTTGTTCTCTTTTGTATAATCAGTCACATTAATGATGATTTGTCTTTCTACCTATCCGTCTGTCTGTCTTGATCTACAAGTCTATCTATCCATCTATCTATCTATCTATCTATCTATCTATCTATCTATCTATCTATCTATCTATCTATCTATCATCGATCTAACTATCGATCGAACTATCTATCTATCTATCTATCTATCTATCTATCTATCTGTATGTCTCCTCGGTATGTCTATCTATTTATCTATCTATTTATGTATGTATCTATCTATCTACCTACCTATCTGGAATATGCTTTTAGCGTGCTTATAGATTACTAACTTTGTAGGGTATGACAAGGTTATTTAAGATAGCTTGCTATAGTTGCAATGTATTTTGCAGCTCGTTAGTTTTACATACGTATTTAAGCCACTTCGTGAATTAAATAGACAACTAACATTGAAAATCTAATTAATTAAATTACGTGTTAACTGAATCAATAGAAATCTTGCTCGCAACTTAAAAGTTTCAGTTATGTGGTGCCAACAAATTAATCAACGTTCAGTGCAGGTCAACCGACCAGTTCAACCAGCAGCTCTGGCTGCTTATGGAGGCAGCAACTGCTGGAACTACTGAAATTCGCCCAAATCCAGCAGGCAGACGGTTAGCAGTAGGTCGTTCAGCAGCCAAAGCAGCAGCAACAACACAGCCAAACTAACAATCCCGTACGAAAAACCATACGAGGGATTCAAATATAGCCTTCTGTTAATCGTCTTTGCTGACTATAGCTGGTTGTAAACCATCATTGCTACTAACCAACGACTAGACAATGTTTAGACGTTGGTTGGCAGCTTGCCCAGGTTCTTCTTACAAAGTGCTGAACAATATTTAAACAAGCAAATAAGTTGTTCAAATGTTTTAGTCTAATGCTTTGGGATGACCGTCACGACAAAGGCGAGGAGCGGTGGCTAACTAAGGGCTAGATATTTTCTAGCCGCTGCTTGGTCCAAATCGAACTTTGTACTAACCTATTGAATTTGGTGTACGGTCATTAGATAGTGCAACAGCATAGATGGTTTTGGTCACGTACGGTCTACCACATAAAAACAAGGGCCCCCAAAGTCGCACCGCGCTCCGCAAACTTTAACGTTCAATATTAGCAAAACTATTCGTCCGAACTACCTGATATTTTACAGTCAGGTTCATGTAGATAAGGCAATATTTCGAGCCAATTTTCATTGTTATACGGACATAAGTTTTAAAGATACAAGCAAAAAATCCTGACGCACTTGTGTTATATTCAATGTCGTGTGTACTATGTTACTAGTAAGAGAGGGGTTCTTATACACACAGTAGCATATTTATTGGAAGGATTGCATTAAGCTACGTCAGACTAGATCGAACCTGTTCAACTGGGTTATCAGCACAGGAGTATACTGAATGGTAAAGAATCATAGTAATTCGCAACTTTTAGGATTTTATTCTGTCCAAACTAACGAACCGATTTCAACGAAACTTGACGCGTGTATTAGCAATAGCTAGGGCTATGCGCAGTATTTTTTGGGTGGCTATATCTGTGAAAGTGTAGGAGCAGTAGGCAAACAACTGTCGCCCAGTAAGAGATCTTTATTTTGCCCTAGACTGTCTTATTATTACAGGTTGTACGTGCTAACAGGTTCTAACGCATTACAAATGACATTTTATGAAAGTAGGACCATTTAAGTACAAATGAAATTCAACGACACAAAATCATTCAGTAGAAACGAGTTTAAATTCAGTATAATCAATAACCAGTCATTATAATTAGCTGTTTTTATACTTTCATTAATTGCCAAACGAACAGCCCATGAATGAATCAGACAACTAAACCACATTTGAGACTTGGAAGACAGAGATGATAAATCCAGGTTTCTGAACCGCCATCCCAGTTTATATGCGGCCCGTTTTAAAGTAGGTTTATGTGGGCAAGTACTGTTCAGTGGAACGGTTCACATGGTTTGATATGGTTCCCTGATTGGGCATTGTCTAAATCAACCTTCTTTATAACTTTAATAACTGGGTTATTTAAAAAACAATAAGGATGTTAAGTTTGATATATGTTGGATTATGTACTAATTAATTTAAACTCGGGCTAAATACACTTAGGCAATCTGCTGGTTTCGTTCTTTGAAAGGTAGTGCTATTGTGAACACAGCGTTTAACTATTTCATATATTCGATTGACGAGTAGTTCTTGTAATTAAATTTCGCAATTTGTTGATTGGGGGATTGATCCTAACTCAAATTCAGCTGCAAAAAATAGCAAAATTCGACTAGATGAGATAGGTATATAGAGACCTTGAGAATCTGAAGATTCCCCAGGTTAACGGAAACCGTACGAACAGGTAGCTGTCTGATTCTATGGTTACCTCAAATGTAGTGGCTGTGGTATTGACAATCTACTGAATGTACTACTGACAATGAAACAATAGTAGCACAACGAACGAGTAACCCAGGTTTATAAACAAAAACTTACGTAACTTTTAACTTATTGATTTTAACATGATGTTGTAAGAAGCTGCTTAAACTATACACGTATCTGATGAATAGCTGATTAAAGTTAATGTCGCTTCTGCAATTCTCAGTACCTGATCTGTATAAACCCAAGTGAATATGATCTATGCGACCTAGTCGCCTCGACATTTCGCATACAATTTTCCCAGATGTGTTGATTATGTACAAAAGATGGCGTCGTTGCATCTGTTTATGTTTACCATATCCACCGCTAGGTGACGCTAGTATCAGGAGCTCGTCTTGATGAACAAAACAACGAGGCTTCGTACATAACTTGTATTACTGATTCATACAATTTCAATGTTAGTGAATCAATCAGATGTTTTGATCATAAACAGAAGATGGCGTCGTTCCTGTTGTTTGCAGTGATCGCCGCTAGGTGGCGCTAGTTTCACGAGCCTTCATACATAACCTGTATTACTGATTCATACTATCTGCGATGCGGAGTATCTCGTTGTAAATGAATCAGTTTACTAGCCATCGACAATTTGAATACAATGTTCTTACATGTTTTGATTATACGCAGAAGATGGCGTCGAGATCGACTGCTAGTTCCACTGTTTGGAGTATCCACCACTAGGTGGCGCTGATATTAATCCTGTTTACAAACAAAACAACGAGGCTCTATATAGCTTGTGTTACTGATTCATACTATGTGCGATTCAGGAATCAAACCACTGACTTGAATCGTCATTGTCTTCTGACTTCCACTTATCGTTTTCTTCAGTACTGCATTGATCTAAAGCCCTTTGCAGTTGGTGATGGATACTGATGAATCTTAACGATGTCACACAATGACGACCGTTCCAGCATGTAATTCATTCTTGATTCTTGTTCATTTAGCTGAAAAGCAACTGGTTTTTTTCCATCCATGGTTGTTTTTTCGCTGGAAAAGAGTCGTACGTATACCGGCTAACGGCTAACAATAGACTTGCTTTTCTCTGGACGAAGATAAATTGACAGCTGGGCAGATTTATCTCGACGTATCTCGCACTGAACGTAAACAAACGTTTATTTTCGATGTAAACACACAGAAGAACCCAGAGTATATGGAGACGTGCACAGCAGGATGTTTTCTTCGTCTCCATTGTGCAGCAGTGCGATGATTCCACTTCTGGTAAAACATTCAATCGATTCTCGACTCCTTCGTCAAACATTTCAAATGAACCCAAAGGTAAAACAATCGATTTCGCCACACACGTTGTACTGCAACATCAACTTCATCTAAATATTACAAACACAATTTTACCCAAAACGAAATTACAACCAAATATACCCTTGAGAGATATACACGTTAACGAGAGGCATTAACAGGCCACTATATATACTTCTGTATACTTTTTATTTTCACGTTAGAAATAGCAAACCTTCAGTTCACAATGTACAGTCTAGAGCAATACTTATCTTAATTTTCAGGATTTTATTTTAGCAAAACTAATAAAACAATTTCAGTGAAACTTTCCTCGTATGTTAGGTATTATTAAGTCTACACGTGGTATTTTTGTGGTTGCTATATCTTTATAACTGTGGGAGTTATAGGCAATTAACCTTTCCCCTGCAAGGACCCTTTTTCATCTGCTCTAGACTGTACGTACTATACATTGAATCGACTCTTTTGAACTCATCTAAACTTCTGTTCAAGATGAAAACGACTCAGAATAAATGTCCGTGTAAAATTCCATGCAAAACCGTCGTCAAAGTTTCGATCTACTGGTAAACCTATAAACTTGCACACACTGATTTTCGTATAACAGCGTCAGTTACAGGAGTTACAGGTCAACAATCTAGCACAGCCATAATAGTAATTAAGTGTGTAGGTCAACACAAAACAGGTAAATTACGCTAGGTGAGAGCCACAGGAGCGCAGCTTTGATCAGGTTAAAGTTGTCAGCGAAACGTTGAGTGAATTCAGCACAAGTTCGCCACTGGAACTTTCCGTTGCATCCGCAGTACCGTTGGTGTTGGAAGCTGTCAACGATGGAAGCAAACCTTCATTTTCCCGGCGAACTGCAATTAGAAATAGGTTTAACAGTTTAAAAGCTATTAAGGTTAACTGATGATTGAACTATCATAAAAGATCATCAATCGGAATAGCAGCCTCTCTAACGATGCATGAATAAATGTTTGGATTGGACGGGCTGCTGCTGCTGCTGCTGCAGTGTAACTTATGTGCCTGGATGAAAGTTTCCGGGAGGGACTTTTTGGATCACATGATAGATTTCGTCTTCTAATATTGGAAGCGTCCATGAAACTCTTGCCAAGTGGCTTAAAATACATCCAAACACAGCTGCATCCAAGCAACTTTGCTTCCTCGACGTAAAAAATAAATAAGTAAAATAAAAAGGGTACACGCCGGCATATAGAACAGAAACGGCCTTTCCTTCAAACAAGATGCACACACGCTTCAATTTCTCGCTGACAAGCAACTTTTTTATTTACCGCTGCTCTGGGGGCCTCTCGAAGGCTCAGCCGAGTTCACGGGCAGAATCAACAAACAAAGTCTGGAAATAACCAACTTCTAGAACAATTGCTTCCAAACTTGTGAAACACGTTGTATATACATTCCCGTTGCAAAAAGCAGCAGGTCGAGGACCGACTGAACAGCCTACTTTACTAGCCGCCTGCCTGCTGGATTTGGGCGAATATCAGTAGTTTCAGCAGTTCCTGCTACCATAAGCAACCTGACTATAGACCTGTTGGTTTCTGAACTGGATGTCGTTTTGACTATGGGGTTTTCAACACTTCAAGTTTACTTGACGCAAACCCTAGAAAAGTATGAATTAACATCGTAATCTATTACAGTTAAGTTATCTGATGTTATTGTTCAGCAAATTGGCTGTAATTACCACTGATCTCACCAAACGTCTTTGTGATTGTAATAGTTGCAAGTCAAACTTTTCCAAGTCGCAGTTGCAGTTACAACTGTGATTACACGAGGGAAGCGTAATTTACTGTAACTACCAACGACATGTTACCGTAACAAGGGTCTACACAGCAGACATCGGACACAGGAGATGAAAAGTAGACGTTATGTAACTTGAAAGCACGATTTTTTACTTTTCTACGACTTAATAAAGTGTTAGTAGTATTGGTACTACTATAGTAAACGTGTAATATAAATATCATATATAAGTAGTTACGTAGTTACAGGATTCGTAGGATAGATGGACAGATACATAGATCGATAGAATCAAACCATGAAAGTCATTTTGTATTCAGTGGCATAGCTAATATAATGAATTTAGCCGACTTTAGTATTACTATGGTGTGTAACAAGTGAAGCAAGTTGGATAATAGACTATATAGTTCACAATGAACACAGTTCAAACTGGATTAAGCAGGCAACTTGCTGGAACTAAAAGTTGTATATATCATTAGTTCAGTGGCTGTTCGGGTGTAACTAAACTTTGATTCACTTTAATAAACAGTATAGTTTTTCTAGGTTTTTACCATCAGAACAACATGTTATTAGCTAGACAGACACATACTCAGTTAGATATAGATAGACTGATATAGAGGTAGAAAGATAGACAGACAGATAGACTGCCTGGCAGACTGCTTGATCTACTGGTTGGATAGATATATAGATTGTTAAATAGATGGATAGATGAATACAGCGATAGATAGTTAGTTTGTTAGATAAATAGAAAGATAGATAGTTAGATAGTTAGATAGACAGACAGATAGATAGACAGATAGATAGATAGATAGATAGATAGATATATAGATAGATAGATAGAAAGATAGATAGACATATATATAGAAAGATAGAGAGAGAGAGATGATAGAGACAGATAGACAGATAAATAGATAGACAGATAGACAGGCATACAGATATATAGATAGATTAATAGATGGATAGATAGTTAGATAGATACAGACATAGATAGATAGATAGGGTACATAGACAGATAGATACATGCCCTCAGATATGAATAAACAAGGGTAACAGAGGTAAACGAACACAGGTATGGATAGATTGATTAGTTCGCCATTCAAACGACTCCCGACATCTACACAATAACCGCAGGCCAAAAAATTTACTGGAAAAATAGAAAAAATTAAATGTTCCAGTACCGGCTTCATCAATGGCAGACGCATGAAAGAGAGTAATTAGCACAAAGAGGGCACTGGCAGTCAAAAGAATAAAGGTGGTGCAGACGACAGCCATAACAGCTTTCCTGCGCCGCCTTTCTTTCGGTGTCAGTTCTTCATCCTCTTCGTCTTCTCCTCTCTTTCGCTGGTGGTTATGGCTGCATTTAACCGAGCGACCCGTCGTATCGTATCCCACATCGCGGATGATCACTACCGACACTTCAGAAAAAGCCACCTTCTTCTCCCCTCGGGGTAGCATCCTTCTACTGTCGCTCTCGTGACGACTAATGGCCGTCCTCTTGGGTGACAAGTTCCTCACAGCTTCCATTCTGACATGTTTTATAGCTCCAGTCCTACACGTTCCTCGTTGCAGAAAAACCTGACCTTCCAGTGAACAGCTGTCACGTGAACAGCTACGTACGCAGCCATGGCCAGCCTCAGATTTCGATGAAGTTCCGAAGGGTAAACCAACTGCTTCAAACGGGAATCATCCAGAATCTGACTCTCTTTGACCAAGCCAGATACGCAGCTACCGATAATGAGAATCTTGGCGAGATTGATAAAGAATCTGTGCCACTTTGGTTCTGGCAGTAATTCGCTGGAACAGCCGCCAAAATCACGTACACCAGCGGCAGCCTCGGCTCGCGCACTTTCAATATTGACCGAGTTAATAATTGACGAGGCCAAGTTGAGCGAAGAGAGTGAAACCCAAGAAGACATCAGATTGAAAATGATATCTCAAACTCTATATGGATTTTCAGTTCAGAGGGTTTTCACCGCGGTTCAGTTGCTTGCGGACAACTGAGGGTTTTGTTTGCAAGCGTTGTCTCTTAAATAGGAGGGTTTTTGAAGGCCGCAAATAGATCTATTCCTGTTTCCAAGCTGATGTTTTGGCCATCTCGGTATCTATACAAAGGTTGGGTGGTAAGCGCGTGCGGAGCTAGTCTAGCTAAAGAGCGTTTTTACGACCACCTCGTGACGTCAGATTCAAGGGAAAGATACACACAGTCTTTTTATGAATCCTTCCGTCCTTTAAATGACGTTAACAGGCACTCTAAGTCTGGCACTTCAAGGATAGTTTTTTTTCTCAACTAGAAGAACTAGACTAAGTTCTAGCAGCTCTTTGCGCAGACTTGTTTCAAGTCGATACTTTCCCATTATCAACGTTAAGAATCGATAATTAAGACGTAAAGAATCGATTCGGCTATGTAGTTGTAACGATAGATAACGTATTGAGATTTGAGATCATACGCTTCCCAGTGTGGAAATCAGCAGATCTACCAGCGATTTAAGCAGCTCTGGTCCCAGTCAGGCTGGTTATGGAGGAAGGTACTGCTGAAACTACTGTTGAAAGTCGTTCAGCAGGTCCTCGACACTGCTGTTTTTTGCACTGGGTTTGATGTTTCAATTTACCTTGAAGTCTGGGCTAAACAAACCCATTAAACTTTAGTTAGTGTATTCTGTACGAGGCCCCCTCTACTTGAATAGAGGGCACTATGCAAAAGGCGTCTCCAGACTTTGGGCTCTTAAAGCAAAGACCTACGGATCACTTGTTTATTTGTCAAGCGATGCTGCTGTTAAGGAAATCCAGTATAAGACAAATATACAGTCTGGAAAAAAGTTGCATTTTTCATGTGGAAGACAAGTATTTTACTTTTTTGTATTGCCGTGGTATTTCTCTAATGCACTTCTCATGTTTGTGCTTGTGTGAAAGATAGATAGCTAGAATGGAGAGGTGACGAGAGCAATAGAGGCATTGAGATAGATACGAAAGCAGACAGTACTTATACAGGTAGGTAAGCAGAAAAGTGGTAGGGTAAGTTGATAGATAGATAGATAGATAGATAGACAGATAGGAAAATAGATAAATCGATTGATTGACGGACAGATAGATAGGTAAATGGATTATAGAATACATTTTCCTCTGGCTTACCGGTAACTATGTGCCAGCTAATGTGGTACATACATAAATGCATAGGTGGATAGACAGGTAGGTGGATAGATAGATAGGTATGGATGTAAACAGATAGGCAGGTTAGATACTTGGCAACGTATTAGATAAAATACGTGGATAGACGAAAAGACAGATAAAACAAACAGGGATCGATGAATAGATAAGTGGATAGATGATAGAACAAGAGACGCAGACGGGTTCTTGCCTTAAGAAAACGATAAGGTGATTCCAGCAAGCAAAGAGATAGATAGATAGTTGGGTAGATAAATAGGCAGGTAGTATAGAGCTAGTATAGTACAGTATAGTAGATAGTATAGATAGAGCTATGTAGGTAGATAGATAGATAGATAGATAGATAGATAGATAGAGGAAGGGACCGCTGGCAGATTTACGCAGTCGTGGCGAGACGCAAAAATGGCCGTAACTCTTTTTCCTCAATACAATCAATAGTCTTCTGCAATGCGGATTCCTCCTACCGTTGGGCTTTCTAACTACTCAACGTTTACTTCCCTAAGTTTGCCATCTCAGAGTTGCAAATAAAGTCTGCACACACCGAGTGTTCCCTGTCTCACGGCACAACGTGCGGAGTCCCGAGACGCTAAAAAATTTAAGCACGAAACTTTGGAACCTTTTACGAGACTGAAACTTTCCCACTGGTCGTAGTACATGTCGTTTGCACCAATACAAGTACGTACAGTCCAGAGCTATGGTAAAGGGTTCTTGCTCGGGGTAAGTTGATTGCATATAGCACCTACACTTTCAAAGATATAGCTACCCAAAAAATGCTGGGTGTAGATGTAGTAGTAGTGTATGCACTCTTAAAGTTTCTTCAAAATCGCTCGGTTAGTTTAGCTAAAGTAAAATCCTAAAGATTGGAAATTAGAGCAGTTAAAACCAAACATACAAACGTTTACAAGGAAACTCGCTATGGTTTGCTTAACTAGCTTAAGTAGTGCAAGCCTAGTTTAAATAGGAGTAAAGTTGTTTGATACAAGATTGCACACATGTAATTCCATTCCTAAGCCATCTTAAAATCGTGAACTAAATGCGTAAGATCCAAGTAAGTTTACCGAAGTATTGCCAGAATGCATTAGTGCTTCCCCTAAGAGTAACCTTCTCTCAAAGTTTCTCTCTAAACTTCTAAGCCTGACGCTCAGATTCAGTATAATACTGAGCAAGATATACCTTCATTACCTATCGTTCAATTGACTATCAAACAATCTGTTTCAATGGGTTTGTAGGAGTATAACTGGGGAATCATCAGGTTGCCATAGGATTACAAGATCTTGATTGAGTGTTTAAAGCTCTGTAGTGGTTGCTATATGGTATTTACAGGCTATATAAGCACATAACACTACATTTAAGACTGTTTCGTTTGTATAATTCCAGTTATAACTTCTTCACCTTCGAACGAAAGTATGTAGCAATGAATCTTTAGTTCCTTATGTAATTCAATGACTAATTTCAAATCACCTTTTGATTACAGACTCACCTATCTCGTCAATAAGAGGAGCTAATCGTAATGTGACTCCCACCAGCACGAGGCACATCAGCAGGAGAGCCACACCAGCGAATACAATCACAATACGCGCCCGACGCGACAGGCCATCGCTGCTTTTATCCCCTGCTCGACTCGGTTGTTCATCGTCGATCTTGTGCTGCACCGAATCGACCACGTGACAATGAACGTCGCGTGTCCCGGACCCTTGCGGCCGATTGACTTTGGGATCGCTCTCAATCTGTACGGCTAACGATAACGAAGCCTGCCGACTATCGGATACCAGCCCCTGCGGAAGAATCTCCCGGGGATCGGTATCGCACGAACGCCAGTTACGGTGGCGCTGGTGCTGGACCAGCAGTGCGCGTCTTGAATCGGTCGTCGCTACACTGTGCTGCCTTAGGAGCTTGGCGCTGCTGGGACGCCTGTGGTGATCGCACTCCGAGTTGTAACGTTTCACCGTGGTTGTCGACTTCTTCTTACTTTGCAGATACTCGTCTGAACCTAGTTTCTGCTGGGATAGCTGGCGGATCAACTCCGCACCGGAAGGTCTACGTTGCAAATCAAAACTTTGGACTTTGTCGACCATTGTAAACGATCTGTAATGCGATAGTTTCCGGGAAAAAAGTACTAGGAAATGTTCTAGGTCGAGCTGGCTCGCTTGTATATACACAGAACCGTGCGGATGGAAGCGCCTAGTATGTAAATAAACCGAGTATGTGTTGTAAAAGGCCAGAATAGCAAAGGAGGGAAACTTCTCACTCAGTCTGATGCAGACGAGCAACTGTATATGTTTTCACCTGGATAGCCCAGTTTCACGCATCCGCGGATATTAGTCTGACGTTCCCTCGGTGACGGTGGCGCATATAGCACGCACAGAAAAGAAGAAAGCTCCCTCTGCTTCTATATCTATTCCCTGCAGCTCGATACATTTCCCATATCGTACAGTCTACGGCAAAACAAGGGGGTCCTCAATGGAGAACAAGTGTTGTAATGTCCAACTTTCAGGAATTTATTTTAGCTAAACTATCAAACCGTTGTTAACGAAACTTTAAGAAGGCATTAAGCACTACTAGGTCCACACTCAGTATTTTTTGGGTAGCTATATCTTCGAAAGTATAGGAGCAATAAGCAATCAAAATTCACCAGCAAGAGCCTCTTTATATATTGCTCTAGACTGTACTGTACGACATCTTAAGTATGTTTAAGCAGCTGAAAGTACCTTGTTCAACAGAAGCATCGAAATAAGCTTTAACTGCGAATATGAACTTATTATGTTACGTAGATCCATATGCCCATATCCTACTGACTATTTAATTGCAATGAATGATAAATGAATATTGATGGTTGGTTGATTTGTTAAAAATTAATTGACAATAAACTTAGGAGCTGGGAAAAAAATCAATATCGACCAAAGGCCAACCTCGAGCTTTTTGATCACCAGAAGGGAATAATCGATAGGACAATTTTCTTATGATTAAGTTTTCTCTGATGAAGAGGGCCACCGAAAGGAGTAGAAAGGATAGTAATGAGCTTCTCCTTTGTTGTTTCCTCTTTTGTGGGGACCGTTTTTAACAAGGAAAAGCAATTTGTGTGTCTTGAACTCAAAAGCAGATGAGCTTCACCGTGAAAAAGAACAGGGCCGGGGGAAAAAATACGTAACCAGTAATAGATGGCACTGTTGTCATTTCCTCTCTGCTTTATCGGAAGGCGTCAACAAAGGAGAACGCCTGCTGTGTGCGGAGATCACATACCAGTCTGGACAACAATAACACCGAGAGTATTTTGCACATGCTGGGGCGAGAAAGAGATTCGCAACAGGGGTTCATTCCGCTTTTCAGTAAATCTCATAAAAATATAGATGCATGCTTTGGTAAAAGAGTCGGTTGACTGGCCATAAAAGATAATAGATAGATAGATACATAAATAGATAGCTAAATAAAGATGAATACAGATAGATAGATGGAAAGATAGTTAGGCAGATAGAAAGAGAGGAAGAGAGATACGTAGATAGATAGCTGGATAGTAGATAGATAGTTAGATAGATAAGTAGATGAATAGATACATAGATGGATAGATAGATGGAAAGATAGATAGATAGGCAGATAGACAGACAGGCAGATAGATAGATAGATAGATAGACAGATAAATCGATAGTTTGACAGATAGATCGATAGATAGATAAATAGATAACCAGATAAAGATCAATACAGATAGATAGATGGAAAGATAGTTAGGCAGACAGATAGATAGATGGATAGGTAGATAGATAGATAGAAAGAGAGGTACGTAGATAGATAGTTAGATAGATAGATAGATAGATAGATAGATAGATAGATAGATAGATAGATAGATAGATAGATAGATAGATAGACAGATAGATAGATATATAGATAGACAGATAGATAGATATTTAAATAGATAGATAGATAGATAGATAGATAGACGAAGTGGCAGACATGGATACTGAATTGTAGAATCTGTTCCATGTAGCAGCAAATGGTTACAACCATTAGGAAGCTTCTAAATCTGTATAGAGGGTCTCTTACCCGTAAAACGACGCTACATCCATTAAGAAGCTTCTGCGCCTGTTATTAAAGGTCTCCCTGAGAGAGAACCAATGCCACGGAAAAATTGCAACATGGCCAAGTCATTTGGAAATTTTTACTTCCATTCCAAATAGCAATAGCATTACGATGTACCTCTTTACACCAAGGCATTAATTATTACTGTTTAAAATACCTTTAACTTTAAGCGTACGTTAGTAATTAAACAAAGGATCGCCCAGGGTCGCTGTTCCCATAAAGTTATATGATATGCATTTTTAAATATCCGGTGTGATTTGCGAAAACTGACATCTATTAACACAAATTATTCGATAATATATCGATAATTAATAATTACTATTGAAAGTTATTAAGTTTTCAGCCAGATTAAAGCAATAGAGATCCAGGGTTTTCTCGTCAAATAACCTGCTATTCAGCGTGAAATCTTTACTGTAAGCTAAGAGTTTGGATCCAATATGTCATCCAATAACCCAGTTGATTAGTGCATGAATTTCTTTATAAATGACACCATTTTAGAGGAAAGCTGTTAATAATCCTTCATCAAAGTGTAGTATCAGAAGATATATTAAGATACTGTTATTAATTTCAAAGCATATGGCATATAATATAAAGCATCTTATATAAATCAATAGGATACTGTTTCACTTAAGGTGAGCACATACTTGACAGTATCAGCTTTTTAACGGTATCGTCCCGAATAGCGGCCATATAGCAAGGAGATCAAACGCGGAGGTTGATAATCTACGGGGGGAGTAAAAATGTGTCATAAAAGCGGTCTAACCGAGATCGTCAATGTGCGAGGAAAGTCGAAGAGTAATGGTGACCAGTAGAATGGAGATGACCAGAAGGAAAGCCCCAACAGTTGCGATGATAGATATGGTCCGTCTTCTGCGTTGGTTCTCCGGTGATTCATCTTCGGCCTCGGGTACAAGTTGGGCTTCTTTGGCCGATGAAGAAACCAAGAAAATGCTCGATGCCCTCGACGAGCGCCTACTAGCACAGGCCGCGAAATCCTGGTGATTCAACCGTGATGGTCGCCGATGCGAGTTGGTCGTCGCTGATGCAATTGATGTTTTGCGACTGTTCATCCCGGCTGTGGTCATTGCTCGACTCACATTATCCACTTGATCGAGTCCGACACTCTCCTGCACCGTCGATAATGGAGCAGCACGGTTGGTAACCCGTTTGTTCTTAACGCCCAAACCGTGCGAATCCACGTGAGAAGATGCCCGTCTGTGACTGTTGTTGGGCGCGGGCCTTTTGGCGCTACGTAAGTCATCGATACTGTACCTCCTGCCTCGTAAATCGTCATCGGCTGACATGGTGGCTGTCACGGCCACCGCAGGGGTAGCAGGGTTGATTGTATCTGGAGCAGCCGATAGGAAAGACACGGGATCAAAACAGCGTTTAGCAGCGTTAGTTTCACGACCGTTCCAGATCCTTTGGGCTTCCCTGAGTAACTCGATTGCAGCTATGGCTTCGGGTTCTCCATTCAAGTAAGCCACCACGATTTCCGGCGGATTCTCACCTAAACCGATGGCCGTCGCCTCCGTTTCATCCGGATTTTCGGTAGCCCCAACGGTGTGGTCCATGTTTTAAAAGTAAAATGATGCGGGGAAACAGTTTAGAGTTCACTAGGCGGTTCGACGAGTATACGTTTAGCGGTCTTTTGGCTAAGTTAATGAAGCATTACGGACAGTTTGTGCGAAAGAGAGAAGGGCACTGGAACACACGTTGGACGGTTTTTGAGGATGAGATGCAACTGTGCCGCTCAGTGGTTGTCGGGGCGACAAGGAAAATGTAGTAGACCTCGGAGCATGTAGCCTTGGAACCGGCGAAGCGCATGTCATCACCTCCAGCTGTCTCGTGTGTGTGTGTGTGTGTGTGTAGCAGTAAACAGCATCTCAAAGACTCGCACAAATTGACCAAGCAACCCCCAAAGGAAAAGCCTCCCTCCCTCCCCAAGCCTAGAACAAGCAATGTCTTAATTAGTTCCTATACCAAAAGGTCGTCAGTGACAACACATCTTGATTGCATAAGTAGCCCACTAGACCTTTCACGCTGTTTATCCTCTATTCGAAGATGTTGTAAAGCTGACTTGTTGACGGAGTTGAACACATTCGAAAGTTTTCCGGTGCACGTGTTTACTTTTGGAATTGGTTGTATAGTATGTCGAGTCATGTATATGTTCATGTCTTGGATGTTAAGTTATTACATATAGTGAAATGAGAGTAGTGAACTGTAAAGTGTATCGTTAAGTGTTGGAACTGTGGGATGATTGCATGTATCCGAACCATGTACATCAATATCGTGATCTATGTCTGTATAGATGATGCACGATCGATATACGTAATCATCGTGATAACAGTAATGTAGCAAGCAGATGTACGTAACTAATCTCATAGTCTTAGCAATAGCCATACATGCAATAGAGCCTAAAGTCAGTAAATACTAGTTTTAACCTATCATGTCATTGTTATAGTTAATAATCGGTACTCTGAATGACTTTGCTAACTTTAACAGGCTGAGTTTGCCATTGCCACTGAAACTCCTACAAGTTATCGATTTGCTGGTGGGCGTTCTCTGGTAAACTTAGCTATTTACTGAGCTCTGAAAACTTGGACTCTTAATCAGATTAGGACCCATTTAAAACTTGGTTGACTTGTTTCCCTTTTATGAAAACTAGCGTTAGTTATGTTCACATGGCAGATGTAATCAGGTTTCCTCATTACTCAGTTCCTTATTGCTACCTGGTTCTCAGCTTCCTTTGCTTTCATTTATTAATTAACCCGCATGTCTCATTTTTACTTTTTCCCCTTCTTCCTGCTGCAGTATTGTTCTGATTATTGAAGAATATATAAGCTTGTGTTTACATCCAAGAGCGGTCGATATCTACGGTATGCTTAATATTGGACAGCCGTAAGCACAGTGCATAAGAACTATAAGAAGTAAAAGCGTTTTTGGACCAAAAGTACCAGAGAGTACTTCATGCGTCACAAAGATCAAAGGAAGTATTTAGGCAGTCCATTGGACTTGAGCTATCTGTATAATGCAATGCAATAAAGCTTATTATACCGTGGCGCTTTGTTGGCTCCTTCATATGGAAGCTGTACATGCTGCCAAGGAAAAGCTTCTGGCGCATAATGGAGCCCATTGTCCATCAAACATACGAGGATTGCGTTAGTAATGTGCCAAATCTACCTTTCAGATGATTTAATACAGATCATGTAAGTTACATAACGAGGAATTCTGTCTGGTTCCCTATAAGAATGAAGATTCCAGTAGCTGACACTGTGGCTTTGGTACGATTACATAATACATGGCTCTATATTAATACTATGCACTATATACTACCTTGTATATAAGGTAGTATTTTATATATATACCTTCTCCTACTCGTGTATATAGCTCTGCATACTGTAT
>JAIQCU010000830.1:0-33322 GCA_022114935.1 Leptestheria dahalacensis
GTTTTAATTTTTTTTAAGAAGGCGAATCAATAGGTCTAATTATAGTCCAATTTAAATCAAATGAACGTTTTCAAAATAGGCAAATAGAAAATAACAAATAGCTCAATTATAAACTAGCTTTCAAAATGAATCCGGATAAGTTGTAACCCTTGATTTTCCAGACGCTGGATTCAAGTTTTTGACAAAGTTTCATAACGTTATCAATGAACAAAGTTAAAGATCAATATTTACGTAACCATCACTGATTTTGATTTCAGTGCGATGTTAATTTTTAAAGAATTACATAGACGCAGGATAGCGAAAAAATTATTCTCAACATCTAAATATCATACATTAAGAAATAAAACATAGTACTGCCCTCACCGAGGAAAAGTATGTCTCCATTGCTTTCTTTTATGCACCACAGTAACAATACTTATGTAGCCATTTGTAGCCAGTTAATTCAGTTTTTGTGTTGGCGATTTCAAACAATGTCGCAGTAGTTAGTTTTAAGTAACCTGGCTTTGTCTACCGTACTTTAGATTCCATTTAAATAATGCTTAGTGAATGAATTCTCTTTGTTTTTTGCTATGTGTGTTTGTGAATAGCAATCGAATGAGGATGACTCTAAAATTACTCATTAGCTGGAAAATTTGCAATTGAAAAGAGGGCGAAATGTCGAGTCGACTCATATTCGTCACGTGGGTATGCAGTTAAGCCGACCGCAGTTGAAAAGAGCGTCAAAAGTTGGGTCGACTCATGTACGACACGTCGGAAAGCAGTTGAGTCGGGCGCCACTGAAAAGAGTGTCAAAAGTTGAGTCGACTCATATACGACACGTGGATACGCAGTTGAGTCGACCGCAGTTGAGTCGACCGTAGTTGAGAAGCGCGCGAAAAGTCGAGTCGACTCATGTACGGCACGTGGATACGTATCTGATTGGTCCGTAGTCGAAAAGCATTCAAAAAGTCGAGTCGATCCATATACGATACATCGGTACGCATCTGATTGGTCCGCAGTTGAAAAGAGCGCGAAAAGTCGAGTCGAGTCATATACGACACATGGGTGTGAAGTTGAGTCATACGATGACGCAATTGAGCCATGGTGAGTCATGAGTCATGATGACGTCATAGATGGTCATGGTAACTCACTATGGCCGGGCATTTCGGGACTTGTTTGGCTCCCATGTAAAGGGATAGAAGAAACGTTTCAATAGAAACAGATAGGGAATTTGGAAAAACGGTCGGAAGAAAAACGGGGGAAAAAAATGTGAAGTGGAAAAAAGTGAACAAGTTCCCATGCTAGTAATGAATGGAGACAATCAACAATTATATATAATCTATCCTTTCTGAGATATAGTAGATACAGTTACATAATTGGTATTATTGCATTATTACAGGTTTCGAGCTTAAGACTGAATTATAGGTTTATTGAACTTGATATTTACCAGCGGTCGAGTTGGCTCGACAGTAATCCGGGGAATCTTCCAGGTACACCAACCTATGGGCGGGGATTCGCTCCAGCTTGTGGATCTTCTCCAGCGAGTTGTCCACGGACGCGGGATTTACTTGCAGGACTCCGTTAGCGTATTCAACCCTGGTGGAACCCTAAGACTATTAATCCTGGAGCTACACGGGCACTTGAACTCTATTCGACAATCGCTTACTGTTGTCAACATATTAATAACAACGGATAAAAGAGATCTATCATAAAAGCTTTAAGTTCAAGGCTAGAAGTTGAATAGTTTTATAAAGGAAAGGAGACTGTGTAATTAAATATATGATTACTTGACAGCTGAATCGTATTCCTGTTTGATAGCGGATCCGATGGTCCGGAATTCTGATAACTGCATCCAGCAGGTCTGCATAGCGCAGCTCCCGGAGACCCCGTGGCACTTGCAGGATTTCTGCATGGACCGGCCCACTGCCTGTGTATACGACAAGGTAATTTAGTCTAAACGTCCCAGTTGCATATGAATTGCTACCATCAAACTGTACTAGTTTACTAGTAATGCATGTACTTGCCTAGTTTTCAGTATGATGGGTTGACTTCTTCATTCAGTTTTACTATTACTAAGTAATATATTTTTTTCCTTCATGGGAATGTATCGCTTCGAATAATTTGCGATGATATTTTAGAATGTAACACTTTATTTTACAATTATTGAACTGGCACAGAGTGAGTACCGGTTTAAGATATGATACATTAATTCAAATTGTTTAAATATATTGATTTGATAGTACTATCAAAAATATACTTATATCCAAGATTTAACTATCTTTCTATTTGTTTTTGTCCATCCTTCTGTCTATCTGTCTATCTACCTATCTATCTATCTGTCTTCCATCCTATCAATCAACCTATCTATCTATCTATCTATCCTAACTATCAATTTATCTTACCAGCTATCTAACTGACTATCTAACTAATTAACCAACTAACTAACTAACTGACTACCTATCTATCTATTTATATATCTATCTCTTTATTGATCCGTCTACCTTTGTATCTAATTATCTAACAACCTAACTTAACTAAACTAACTAACCGACTATCTATCTATCTATCTGTATATCTTTGAATACGTGTCTAACAATTTCTAAATCTACCTACATTCCTATAAACATGACAAATGTTTACTATCTTAGTAAAAAAACAAAGGTAGTTCTCAAATAGTTACATTTCGTCCGGCTCGGTTATTATGAAGATTAGCGAAGGCTTGCGAATCTTGTCCAGTTTCCAGATTGTCAAGAATCTTAGCGGAGAGTACCTCGCCCATGCGGACGTTATCGCTGCATCCGCCCCACTTCCATGAGCTGGACGCTGCAACAAATCAGACCCATTAAGACAACTCGTTAGCACAAACGATCCCAAAATATCCATTAGACCAAATTAGATTAGCACCTGGCATGTCCGAATGTGGAGCGCAAGAACATCCGTCAATTTGTCCGCGGGAGCAGTTCCGCGTTACGGCAAAAGCCACTCCGGCTGCGATGACGGCGTGAACAAACGCTGTTTCCTTAGTTAGTGATCTCAGAGAATTCCTATCCAAATAACCAATCCGCTTTCTTAGAACTGTAACTTAAAACACTAGTAATAACCCTAGTGATAATACTACTACTAATAGTAAATTTTCAGTTTTACTCCGGACATGTAACTGTGGAACTAAACTTTTATGATCTTATGATCTACTGAAACGTATGTTGTTCCCGAGGGGTTCGCAAGTCTAAAAATCTTCGAACACTTCGGCCAAAAATCTCATAAAAATCTTTCAAAAAATCCCTGAAAATCCCCAAAATCTCTAAAAATCTCTAAAAATCTGGAAAAAATCCCAGAAATCTTTCAAAAAAATCCCAAAAATCTCTTTAAAATCCTCCAAAAATCTCAAAAATCTCGAAAAAATCTTCAAAGATTTAAATCTCGAACACATTTCTGTGAACTTGCGAACCCCTCGGTTGTTCCATAAGAAATTGTCATCAAGATTAAGAAGTTAAAGATTAGACTATTTATCCATCATATTGCTTTTAAACTACAAAACTGCATAACACATTCCACTGGGCTACTAATACCCAATTTGTTCAATTATAAACATCGAATAACGGAAAAACGGATAAAAAATATGAAAAGTAGATTAGTACCTTCGGTTAAAAGAATTCTTCGGACATCCCCATCTTTCCCACTGGAATTGTTGCTGGCATTCTTCCATGGCTAATTCCACTCCGCTGGTCACATCGACGAGCCCCAAATTGGCCTTCAGAATAACAAAAATTTAAAAATTATTCTAAACTGAAGAGCCACAGGTGAAAACAAGAATAACACCTATTCTATCAAATCCCAAAATAACTATACATGAAACATACTCGAAGATAACCCTGCTGGCGCTACGAACAAGTTTATACGATCTCCAGTCAAGAGTTTTATACATTTTGGCGCCTCGTAATTCGCTTCAAAGCAATATAGACTTCCTACGTCAGAACAGTCCTTCTTCAAACAAACATTTTTCTGAATCGTAACACTTTCTTTCGGGTACATGGCGGCGACCAACAACAAAAAAACGGTTCCAGACTTGAGACTACACACGCAGTTCCAAATATTATCTTTTATATTTATAAAAAAAAATCAGGTAAAAGATAATGAAACAGCGGAACCAAGTTCCGAGTCGGAAAGACGGTTAAAGAGTCTCCAGAGGGTATTCAATTGTCGGCTACAGTCGCTGAGCGATGTCGTTTCGTGTTGCTCAAGGCTTGCGATGTAAAAAGGTTCGTGAAATCACTAGGGTCACCGCAATTAGGGACCCTTGATGAGCACCCAGAGAGTTTGTCGCTTAATGACTCGGCCGATTTCCAGTCAGAGAGGAATGAAAGCTGGAAGACGGAGAACAGAAAGACCGCCATTCATCAACTTTGTCCATCTTTCTACTTTTTAACCATTCCCCTATTAATATTATGCAACTTAGCCACGATAGTAGCAAAACAGATACGGTTAAACTATACAATACGGATTTCATTAACTAAGTTATTTAACCGCATGTTAATTATATTTGTGTAAAATTTGAGTAGTTAAATCACAATAATGGGACAAGAGAATCGTTGCAATTACAATACGGATTATCAACAAAGTAATGAATGAATCACTACTAAGTAGAACTGAAAGAATAAGTACTTACTCTCGTGCTGGTCATTAGTAAATTGCTCCATGACCTAATGTTGACAAAGCACATTCTAATTAAATGAATGAGTAATTTTACAAACTGAAAACTTGATTGATGAATACCATGAACGAGTGGACGGAACACTGAATGCGAGTAGTAAAATGGCCAGAGCCGAAGTATCCATTATCCAGTCAATGAGTTTTTGAGTAAATAGGAAAACTAGGCGAGCATCCTCGAGTCAAAAGTCTCGTGGGCGGTCGGCTGATGACTAAGAAGATGGCAGGGACACCGCTGCGGGTTAAACCTGCGCAAACTTCAGCCGGATTGCTTATTCACAAAAGCTGCGGGTCGTTTTACGCGAATGAGATGGTCCTGGAGAAAAAGTACGATTCCCCTGTCTTGCAAAGGACACACCAGTTTAAACTTGGAACAAATATTTACTTTCGACCTCCTCGCAAAAGGATCCATTTTAAAGAGGATGGAGTCGAAAAGCAAATTTGCCAGCACTTAGCTTGGTCCAACAAAAACTGCTGCTTGTTTATTTGGGAGTCAATTGCAATATCACGTATAGACTCCTTCGCCCAGACAAACTGACTGAAAGTACATTGCAAAATAACTGTTTTCGGTCTGGTCACAGGAACAAAGACGGGGGGTAAAAGCAAATAAACGTTTCCGTTCATAAGCAATATAGCTTTCAGTCATCTGTTTGTCACTCAGTAGAAATATCGACTCGTTAAAACTACTAGTCAAGTTCGGTTCAGTTTTCGTGCATTACTTTTCTAAAATTATATTTGATTCGCGAATTAAGCATTCAATAAATAATTCTGTTAACAGTTTAGACCATTGGGAGGTCGATTTTGAATGTCTCGAGTCCATTACCAACACAGTAACTCAAACCTTATCAGTCGTTGAAAACGCTGATTGTTGCGGTCCACTAGAATAATTGCACTGTATAACTGCACTATTTCTTAATACTTGGAACTGTTGCATCGGAGGTAAACGACCGGAACTGACGCCGACTAGGATTCATATGGGTAATGAACGCCATGGAGGATAATGATTGCTTCTGACGGCCGAAAGTGATGTGTACAGGACTTTAACGGTGCCTTGTTGCCGCACGCGCTTCACGCTTCTCTCGCTTATTTTCTGGCAGCTCCTCAGGTCCAAATGCCGTAAACAATGGCAGTATTCGAGGATGTACCTTGTAAACGACGAGATACAAGTTAACCTCAACCATAAGTCAGGAAATTTAATTGCATCAAATTACAAAAACTAACAAGTACACAGCTAGGTTAATGATAAATTCATCACTTAATTATCTGCTTAAAGTTCCGTGAAAACAGATTATGAAAGTACAGTTATGTGTAGTATCGACAATCACAGTATGAGTGAACAACTAGAGCTGATTAGGCAATACTTTAAGCCATCGTCGGTTATGCCAGCACAGCCTTGCAGATCGAGGATCTGTAAATCGGGACAGCTTCGAGCGACACAGTAGAGCGTACGGTCCTTCACGAAAGAGATATGGCCAAGACTCAACTCCTTCAACCTGAGACAGACAATAATTTTAGAAAATAATCGCAATTTATTGGGCAACCTTGGACTAAACAACTAGCCTGGGATGTCGGGCAATAAACAGAATCAGACTATTTTCGTTGATTGACGTACACCCTGAGAAGTCGGCACTGGTCAACGACACAGTATTGTGGTAGGACATGGTTTCAAGGGCTCCCACACTGAGCCATCTGCACTCCGTCAGGATAACATGCTCGAGTTTCTGCATACAAACAACGTCACTTAGTTTCCGTAACGTAATTCACCGAAGAATGATACGATACTTTACAGTTGACTGCCATTGGCTGTAAACACCCATTGGTTAACTGCCGACACCGACTTAAGTTGACATACCTCAAGTTGGGGTTGTTCATGAAGAACAACTTGATTTCTGAGTTAGTGACGTTAGTGCCCGCCAGGCATAGTCTCTTAATATGCCTACTCTCCTCGGATATAACCTGCAAAAGGTACAATCACTACACTAGGACAATGTTCTGAACTAGGCTAGCTAAAACAGCTAGAGTTATGAATGTTTTATGAATGAATTTAAAGTAATTTTAGATCTAATAAAAAATCCAATAAACCTTTAATATAGCTGGGGGTACGTTCTGATTAGACAAATCTAACGTACGCATCACGCGAAAGTATTCATGTGTTAAAGAAAGGACTTTTTTCGAGACTAGCATTAAAGACAGCCAGTCTTTGACAGAAAGGAACGGGAATATGTGTAGGCAAACTACATCTAACCACGGTAGTTCAAGCAACATGCTTTTTCGTGTTTTTGTTTATTCTCGTCCGCTATCCGCTTGCTACAAGTAAAAAACACGTTTGGTCTGCTAGAAAACGATAATCCATCGATACAGCGCTGCCAGCTACGCTAAAATCAAACTAATTTTTATTTCAAGTTTTCAACATTGAAAAATCTGCTGAATATACATGATTTTTCAAATTTTCAGATATCTTTTTCTGATTAGTTTAAGGTGACTTTTCTTTTGATTTATTTTAGATGCTGATGCTTTAACCAATTTAACGGGAACGGAACCGAACGGAAGACGACGACGCTGTTGGTTTGTTTTGAACGTGGTGTTGGCTGGTTTTGGCATCTGTCCAACAGCCTCCACAAGTCTCCAAATTGATCTAATTGTCATAGACCAACGTTATTTTGTACTTGGGGACCTTTTTCGAAAGCCTGCATTTAAAATTAAAATGCTGTCGTTAAAACACATATGTCAATTGAATTCTGGGTAATGCTTAAATTGCACTGTGGAACCTCCATCCTGTTTCACTTTGTTTCAGTGTTTCTTTCAAGGTTGTTTGATATCATAGTTAAATCAGATATTGATATCATCCTTACGATATATCAGTCAAGATTTTTGATACTTATGTCAGTATTTTGGAAATGACGGAGATGGTGGAAACCTTGTCCACATGGTATTGGCAGGTTAAACCATTAACTTTTAACAATGTTGGTATTATGACACGATATGTTATTGGTATAAATATATACTTGTAGGGAAAATGATTGAAGTAAATGTCAGTGTTTACGTTCCAGATTCGGACGAGTCTTCTGCCCCATCCAAAATGTCCAGTACTCCAGGCTGGTTTCGCTGAGTATTCAGCAGAAACTGGGGCTCCCAGAGGCACCAAAACGGCCGCTCACCCCGTTTCTAAAGTACGTAATGCAGCAGAGACCTGAAGTTGTGAAAGAAAATCCCAAACTGAAGCAGCCAGGTTTATTCTTTATCTTTTTTTGCATTATATTTCGGTTGTCAAACAGCTTGAAATTTAGAAATAATTAAGAAAATCTCGTCGACGTGGAAGGAACTCGATGCCTCTGCGAAGAAACCGTTGGAGGACGACTTCAAAAACGAGTTTTCTGAGTACCTGAAGCGGAGCCAGAAATACATGGATTCCCTCTCGGCCGAGAAACACGCGCAGATAAAACGCGCCACAGCCGAAGCGAAGGAGAAGAAACACGAAAAGCAAATTAAGACAGAAAAGAAGAACCTGGGCCAACCCAAGCGGCCCGTCAATGCCTTCTCGCTCTTTCTCAAGGAGAAACTGTCGCACTCTGGAAGCAAGTCTACAAGAGTACGTTTACGAACAATGATTTTAGGCTTTGATTGCAATAGTGTGTTAAAAAGTGGTATTCTGGGTTATGTCCTTTTACTTAACGAGATCCGTGAAATTTCTGAAATATTACCAGTGAATGTTTGCTGTCAATTGTAGGAAACGTTGAAGAAGCTTTCAGAAGAATGGAAATCGTGCCCGGAACAGGAAAAACAGCGCTTTACCAAAAAGTACGATGAGGAGAAGAAGGCTTACGACAAAGCCATACAGGACTGGGAGAAGAAGATGTTGGAAAGCGGTCGCGATGATTTATTAAGACGCACTTCAGAAGCGCTCAAAACGTCAGTCTCAAAGACGCCCAGGCGAGCAGCAAAGGAGGAATCCGGTACGAAAGAGTCACTACAAGTTACTAAAGGCCGTGGAAAGAAGAGGACCGTGGAGAAAAAATAAAATTTCAAACTTTTCAGTGTTTAAAAATTCAGGTTTCCTTGTCTTCAGTAACTTAGTATTCGCAAAATACAGCTGATGAAAATTGTCTATTTTTTCCCTTCGTCTCCTTTTCTTTTCGAGTTCTTTTCTCCTTTTCTAGTATTATTATCTGAATACCTTCATCCTTAGGAATAGTAAGATCTTTTTTACGCTCACTGCTCGTGGATTCGTGGACGGACGCGTTCAGTGTGAGAGAATCGGCACGGAAGCCCCGAAGAAGGATTCGTGATAGCTGGATTGACTTTCACGACATCGTGTCTAGTCTGTCCCGAAGAAATTAAATGCCAGTGATTTTCTTGCTGTGAAATCTAACACGCCTTTATATTGTGCCAGAAAGATTTGTAAAAAACATAATTAAATACTTGTAATCTCTAACATACGAGTTTTGCCTTGCCATTAACGCAGAAATACATTTTTTTAAAATTCCGTAAACCTTAAAAATGAAATAAATTAGACGTGGCAACATACTCATGTTTACTAACCAAAGCACAAAGCAGACGCTCTTCAGTTGCACAAGATAGTTTAAGAATTACTTTTACAACTTATCAAGAGACACGTTAATTTAATATTCCAGCAATGTCACGTCGAATCTTACAAAGGGCATCTTGCATTACCCGCTTTCAAACTGGACCGACGAGGACATCGTCTCGGGTAGTCTCTGTATCAGCAAGGAATAAGATTGACAGCAATTTTGGGTAAACAAAGCAGTAGCCAGTCTAAAATTAAGATAATTTGCTTTTTGAAATTGTTTCAGAATTCAGAAACTTTCGCAGGGATAACAGTTCTTATAATTTGTTTGTTTGTCATACGTTTCTACAGGATGTTGTCACAGAGGCTGCCGCATCTTCAACAACATTCATGCGGTGGAGTGTTACAGTTTCACACTTCAGGAAGGAGCTCAATGTTCATCCAGGTCCAGGAAACGCCAAATCCCAACAGCCTTAAGTTTCTTCCTGGTGCCAAGGTACCTAACACATATCATAATATCCCGTGCAGATTTTATGTAACGTTCCTTTTTAATAGGTTATGGATGGAACGATGGACTTTCCGTCAATCGCAGATGCCTACTGCTCACCGCTGGCAAAAGTGTTATTCAGGATCGAGGGAGTCAAGTCTGTCTTTTTTGGGCCTGACTTCATCACTGTAACCAAGGTAACTTAACTTTTGATTTCAAAACCATCATATTACACATTTCACTTGGAAATTATAATCTTTAAAATTCTTCCAGATAGATGATGAAGTTGAATGGAAGACGCTAAAACCTGAGATCTTCTCGACTTTAATGGATTTCTTCACCAGCGGCTTGCCCGTGGTCACAGAAGATGTCAAATCGGCAGACGATACAGGTAGGGTACATTTACCAAGATCCGTACTTGATGCAGATATATTTTTTATCCTCTGAAAACTAACAAACATGTCTATCTCAGCTATTGATGAAGAGGATGACGAAACCGTGATGATGATCAAGGAACTGTTGGATACTCGAATTCGTCCTACAGTACAAGAGGACGGAGGGGACATCATTTACAAGGGTTTCAAGGACGGTATCGTTTTGCTGAAAATGCAAGGATCGTGCACCAGCTGTCCCAGTTCCATCGTTACTCTGAAGAATGGTGTCCAGAACATGCTGCAGTTTTACATCCCAGAGGTATCTCATCTAACTGCATAAAAAAAGCCGGATATGGTTTCACCGTTTATTCTTTGAATCGAAAAAGGTTCAAGGTGTGGAACAAGTGGAGGACGAAACGGACAAAAAAGCCAAAGAAGAACTGGAAAGACTCGAAAAGAAGCTGGAGCACGACAAGTGAATTTACCATAGTTTGCTGTACTTGTACATAGCGGCTGAAAACCATAGTCGAATAAAAATAAAATTGAAATGTTAATTTAGTCGGTAAATTTTTCTATTGCGCTTTTACTCATTGGATAGAGGAGAAAGAAATCTGCTAACTTAATCTACAAACTGATTTTTTTTTCCAGCTTTATTATTAAACTACACTGACGAGAATTAGATATGTCCACGGTGAACTAACATTAGCCAAGGCCTAATACAACAGTAAGAATGTCCTTTTGCCAAACCGACTCTCCTGCACTGACCACTTCGGTTGCAGTTCGGGAGACGCTCGTCAATCTCAAGTACTCAAAGTTCAACACAATGTTCCCCTAAGGCACCATCCAGCAAAGTACAAAAGTCGGGTTAGCCTGCAAAATGGAAGCCTTTACGCAGGAATTAATGAACACATTGTCAGGCCTGGTGACATGTACGAACCGTAGAAATAGATGGAAAAGAAAGAGAAAACATAAACGCAATGCATGTGCAAAAAAAATTCTACATCAACAATAACCTAGGTGACGAATAATTAGTGTGCAAAAATAACCGCACACGACGAAAAAAAGGAGAAAAACTTGTCTAGCTATACAAGATAGGGCCGCGTGTGGCCTCGTCAAATCATCCCTCCTATCTGCCTTTTACCGAGTTGGCCACTTGCATCATTTTTCCTTGCAAAGGTACCACAATTTGGGTTAATCGTGTTAATTTTCCGTCTTCTTTCTTATTGCGTAACCGCCAAATTGAATTATAAGTGTCTCGGCTGAGCAGCGCTATTGCCGAAAAAATTGCTGGTTCCTCCGAAAGACGTGCTGGATGTGTCCATAACTTCATCTGCCGACTGGAAACCAAATGTTGCGGGCTGCACGGGTTGGCTGTAATCGAAGACACCTCGCCGATTGGCCGCTCCATTCTGTGCCGTGACTAACTGAGGTAAACGCGATCCAAACGGGGAGCTGGATAGATCGTGTGGATGAAACATTCCTTTGCGAGGCGAACGGGCCTTTACCACACGCGGTTTGTGCATTTCCTCCAGTACCGATGGCGCGACGTACGTGAAACCCTGTCAAATGCAAATATATTAATCATACAATAAACAATAATTATCGTAATAATTACAATAATAACATAACATTAAGATAATGCAAATGGCCAACATTCCAAACCGTGAATGTTAACACTGGTAACTTATAATTATTCACCTCAAAAATCATATTGGCGCTCTCGCTTAAAGTCGAATCATCAGGGGAGTCTATTGGTGTCTGCTTGGTGAACCTCGTGTCGAACTGTGAAACGTCATCTAGGCCAGTCTGGAAAAAATTACAAACATTTTTATAAAATATATATACTGAATAAATGCATATAATAATTAATATATAATACCCGCAATAAATAAACAAATAAAATATCATATATACATTTAATAATAAAATGATACATGTCAAAATAACATACACAATTCAATGAAAGACCTGATAAATTAAATTTAACACGTACTTGTATCCAACAATATAATTCAAAAGCCGCTACAATGACTAGTACGATCAAAGAATTATATGATTATTAAACCAAGATTGTAATTACATTATAATTTTTATTATTAGTATTATATATAACATAAACTATAACGTTAAGAGTACACATACCAAATGCGGCTGGAAAGGCGGTTCCATTTTGCGGCTCGCTACTTCCGCCCAGTCTACCTGCTTAAAAAAGTTATGCATTCGAATATCCTCGCCGTCTGTGGTGGCACTCCCCAGCCTTTGCGTTACTTGGCGCTATGTGCGGGGAAAAGAGAAAATTAATGAATGGGCTTTAAAGGATGGGGGAAACAAAATCACGCGTACCTTAAGAAGTTTACGAATTAGGTCACGAGCATCCGGAGTCAAATACGGCGGTAAATTCAACTTGCCTTTCAGGATTTTCTCAATGGTTTTCTTGCGGTTTTCAGCAGTGAACGGGGGCTAGACAGACAAACTATTATCATATTTATCAAATTAGCAAGACCATTAATCAGTAACGTACGGCTCCCGTTAACATGTCGTACATAAGTGCCCCGAGGGACCACCAATCGACGGCTTTTCCATGTCCACTTCGAGTCAAGATTTCTGGTGCCCTGTCAAAATAATAAACACATTTAAAAAAAAACCTACACTGCATTAAACTCAACATCAGGTAAGCTAGCAGTTCAGTACATACGCCTTTGACAACATTAAACAAAATTACAAGCACGTCTTTTGTGCTAATTAGTTTCTTCAGCGTTATCCAATATATATCAATACTGATATTAAAATTCCGGTTAATCGATGCATCGATGTAACTATATCCATATTGTATCGATCAATAATTGATATCGATATTAAAGGAAACCTTATCAATACATCGTACCGTTAATAAAGATACGAGTTTCCTTTACTAGGATTGCTCGATATATGAATATCGATATTGATATTTCTGATATGGCCTTAATGAATCGTATCAAATAATGATTATAATATCGATAAAAAATTGATATCGATATAGAAAATTCCTAAGTTCCTAAGGTTCTTTTAAGTAAGATTACATGTATTCAATGGTTCCGCAGAAGGTGTGAGTAATTCCTCCTTCGGTGACCGACTCCTTGCACAGCCCAAAGTCGGTAAGCTTGACATGTCCCGTAGCGTCCAACAGGATATTCTCCGGTTTAAGGTCCCTTGACAAAATAGTAACCGAAATCAAGTTAGTAAATTGAAAAATGATAAAGATAATGTGATGCTAATAAATCACTACAGGTTGCGACCACGCAAGTTGTTATTACCATGCGAGATAGACGACACGAGACATAGAAACGTGTAAAAATATAGGAAGACTAACCTGTAAATAATGCCCTGTGCATGCAAATGCTCAAGGGCTAAAATGATTTCGGCAAGGTAGAAGCTCGCCGTGTCTTCCATAAAGATTCCCTCTCTCTCCAGGTGCATGAAGAGTTCTCCGCCACTGAGATACTCGAGTATCAGGTAGAGTTTGCCGCCCGTTTGAAAGGCATAGATGAGGTCAACAATGAACGGATGTTTCACCGCTTCCAAGATGTTTCTTTCTGCCTTGGTGTGCGCAGTATCTTTCTGGTTTCGAACTATCGTGGCTTTCTTCAAAACCTTCATGGCGAATATCTTCCCCATATCCTGTCCACTCAACTTCCTCACCTATTTACATTTCAGAGGGGATTAGAACAGAATCAAGACGTAGTATTTAAGTGTTAACCTGAAAAACTTTGCCGTATCCACCACGTCCCAATACCCGACGAAGCTCAAAGTCCTGCGGTCCCATTTTTGGTTGTCCTGGGTTAACAGTTGTTTCTGTAAGTTGCACTGCTTCAATATCCGGAGAGCTGAGAACAGAACGGTTAAACACACTAATGTAATCATAGGAGGATGGACTGAATCAACTCACTCCATGTAACTTGAAGGCGTCAAGAAAGATTCCCCTTCAGCTAGCTGCAGCGGATCATGCTACAAACAGGAAATTTTCCATAACTCGGCTAATCTTAATGAGAATTACTGTTTAACTAATTACCTCGACTACAATGACATCGTCATCCGACTCGTCATCAAACTCAATCTTGTTCCTGTAGTCGGTATCGTGAAGTTCGATGTCAAACACACCGGCCATGGTTTCAGCTGTTTCGCAATTGCCAAAAGTAAACGTAACGATGATGAATGCGCAGCGTAATCATCAAGTTGGTGTGTACGTTATGTAAAAAACCAGTTTCTCTATATTTAAAAACCAAAAACATTCAACAGTACATTAGGCTGAAAACAAAATTAGGATATTGTAGTTGTAATAGAATAACACGTTTGATATTCAATAGAGAAAAATTACAGCTTGTTACCGTATGCGAGTTTGTGCGGTAACAACAACACCTGGACCTGGATTCGGGAGTCCCCCCGAAGATATGACCAACGACGGACGTTACTCGCAAACCATGCTATGTACGAGTGACCATGAGTTTTTTAAGCGCAACGTTGCCATGTTGATAAAATTAAACCTTACTGTGTATGATTTTTTGTCATTTTTTCCTATTCCTATTCCTTGTCTTTCTTAGATTGAGGTTATATCAATCCCTTGTTTTATTCCGTATTATTAATCAGAAAATTCCAATGTTAATCTTCTGATCTTAAACTGACGTTATATGACAATTATTTTACTTAATTTTTTTAAAGGTGGAACGACCCTTCGTATAAAATTATTTACTACTCTGCAATTAATAATAATCGTATTGTTCAATAATATTACTAAATAAAAGAATAAAAATATGAAGCCTAATTCATGCAATATTTGAATCCAACAAATAAAGATATTAACCAGTTCAACTACAAATAAACTCAGTTTAATAATAATTACGCATAATACAAATTCATAATAACTTTGTGCAGTGCTATTAATCTTATAATATAGTAAAATTTAATATAATCTGGTCATTAAGAATCGCGAGTTCCAGAAACGTACTTATCAGCAGTTTACGCTTTAGCATCATTACACGATAAAACTTTGGGACAATAATAACATTCTTGTCTTTTCTGGTTCAGAAACGGATGATAGTTTATTTCAGTTTCAAACGACTTCGATTACATACAATAGTACAAGTGCAGCAAATCTCCAATTCTAAGAGAATGAGTCACTACAATCAAAATCAGCCCCCACCACAGAAAAATCCACCATGGATGCGGAATTCACGTAATAAACATTTTATAACTGATACACGCGTCTACCCTATCTCACAGAAAACATACGCATTTTGCAGTGGCTCAGCAACACCAGCAACACCATCATCAGATCAGCCAGACGTCCATTCTGCAACCTGTAACATTGACCGCTACATCTGTCGGCCAGACGTCTCTGGGTCAAGTCCAAGGACAGCTACAGTTTGCGCCAGCCATGACGGGACAAGTACATCTCTCTCAACCCTTGGGTCAGACTCATCTGACGCTCGGGACGACGCAACTCGGTCAGCAGCTGTTACCCCAGGCTTACGGTCAAGTTCAGATCAACCAGGCGCAGCTGACAAGCATACCGATTCAGCATCAACAGGCCCCGACTCAGTTTTACCCGCCAGCTGTAAGCATTCAGCAGGTACTAACCTTTCTGATAGCAAAATTTGCTTAAAACTAAATCACAATAACATTAGGGACTGCAGCCTTTGGGAGTTCAGCAAGGACCTATGCTACAACCAGTAAGTATTTCACTAGACACATGCAATTTGATATAAAAGTACACTGGACCAGTCTGAGATCTTCGGGCGGCTAATCAAGAATTGAGAAATTTGATTACAACCTTTAAATTACCTTAAAAGAGCAATGGCGATTAAACTAATTCTGAAATGTCTCTATTATCTTTTCTAGCCTGGTGTTGTCATCCCAACTTCAATAACCACGACCCTGATGCCACCTGGCATAGCCATCCCGACATCAGTCAATCCTTCGCAGGCGGGTTCGCAGACCTTCTTGCTAGGAAGAAATTCTAACGCTGCCAATACTGCGGTGTCCCAGACTACCAAACAGCGTGTCTTCACGGGAACCGTCACAAAACTTCAAGATTGCTTCGGGTTTGTGGATGAAGATGTCTTCTTCCATACAAGGTGAATTTTTTCCATTTTAGTATCATTTTGATTTATTTTGATTTCTTCTTTCTATATACCCCTGTGTTCATTGAAGTTATCTATAGTATTTGTAAATTCGATTTTTTTTTTGCAGTTGTGTAAAGGGAACCATACCGCAAGTGGGAGACCGCGTATTGGTTGAAGCGTCGTTTAACCAGAGTATGCCCTTTAAATGGAATGCCACGAGGATTCAAATTATCGGACCTTCAAACCAGCAGCATTCGAAAGCAAACAATTTCGGTTCTGGTATGATATCCATAGTACTTAAGCAAGCCGTGAAAACTCAGTCTGAAGCAAACATCGCATCTGCCATGAATAGTATTCGCAATTAAATCATTAACAAGCTATTATTAAGTAATGTACGCGAAACTGGGAACATTAGATGAGAATAGTCCTCCATCTTAGGTATTCTGACGTCCCGACGAAACGACAATTCAGCTGCAGAATGGTCCAACGCTCGCGAGAGTTCATACGTGGCAGACCGGGATTCTGACCATTCGAGTCGATCGACCTCGAAAGCCCGCGAAAATGATTGGCGCCGCGAGCGCGGCAGTAGTCGCAGTCCCAGCAGGAAACGCAGTCGGAGTCGCAGCCGGAGTCGGAAACGCAGTCGTAGCCGGAGTCGAAGCCCACGCACGTCGCGACGCAGGCAGAGAACGCCAAGATATAGCGTCCAAGTGCCCAAGTTTTCACTCGATACGTAAGATGATGGGGAAATCAAATTCGTATGATTGTTGTAAAATATATTTTATATTAACGCTTCCTCTATTCCGTCTATCTATCTACCTATCTATCTAGCTGCATACCTAACTAGACATCTATATTTATCTGTCTATCCACTCATCTACGTACCTATCTACCATCCAACTATCTATCTATCTATATCTACCAATCCAACTATTTGTCCGGCTGTCTCTATTGTAGTCATGAAGCCATTTTACGTCTTGCTATAGGTCTGCTACTTATCTGACGTGTTTCGTTTGCAGTCGAATGGCCATAGTAAACCTAAGATGAGGGCCAAGTTTAGTCTTTACATTTTCACTGCAGTTCCTTATACAAATTATTCAGCGATCAGATCCCTTATTCATTCGACGTAATGGCTAAAAGTTAACAATTTGAAGGATTAATTCAATCTGTAAAATTTAATTGTACTGCTCTTTTCAGTTCGCCTTTAAAAAAAAAATTACTCTCTGTTCAGGGTTTCGGCAACCATCTTAGAGCTACGGCGGCGTTATAGTCACCTGTATGTTCCATCTGACTTTGTTCAGGCCAAATTATCGTGGGTGGAATCGCTGCCCGCGCATCGCCCTCTTCCTTTGAACAATTCAGTTTCTTTCCACATCTTCGACAAAGACGTTGATCCACCGATTGAAAACGGCGCCGTGTACGAAGCTCCTGATGCCGACTATTCGTATTCAGCCAAAGTAATGCTGCTCAGTCTACCACCCTTGGAGGAATTCTTCCGCAAATGCTGCTCCTTTGACGAAGATTCCACCGACACGGACGATTTACTGCATCCCGCTAGGCTGGTCCAGTTTCTCGTTGGAATTCGCGGAAAGAATGAGACTATGGCTATCGGAGGGGCCTGGAGTCCATCCCTGGATGGTTTGGATCCGCAGTCTGATCCCAAAGTCCTTGTCCGGACTGCAATCCGCACTTGCAGAGCGCTTACTGGCATTGATCTCGGCAACTGTACTCAGTGGTTAGTCCTTTTTTCTGGTCCCTAGGCATAGAAATAGAGCTTCTACGTGCTTACCTAATCATTTCTGAAGGAATTTGAAAGATTCTAGGCAATTTTGACGCCATGATAGGCTAATACAACGCGGATGATGCTGTCAGTACCCCGGGGGGGCTGCCCCCATTTTGAAATGATTCAAGTTATTTTCACACAGGTATCGCTTTGCTGAGATTCGCTACGCTCGCAGTCCGTCGACTTCGCCGGCGACATCGGCGAAAAGTCGTTTTGAAACTGTCGTCATGTTTGTGCCAGACGTTTGGTCTTGTTTACCAACGTCCACCGAATGGCAAACATTGAGAGACACGTACAACAACCAGGGCAACGATCATGCCGATTCTTCCTACAGTGATGCGCTGGACAACGAATCGGACCCTAAGGCATCGCTAAAAATCATTCCTCGTTTATTATTATTATTTTTTTGGTTTTGTTTTTGTTTCCACTTGTCGGCTCTATGCAACTTCTAGGTTTTTCGTCAATACCAGCTGCTCTATCGTTCGAATGCCTTTTTCAAAAGCAGTCGGCAACTATTGTGACATACTAATTCCAGTTGTTTTGTGAACAGGCCGAAGAGGAAAACGGTGAAGACGGGGAAAAGTATGAAACGAAAAAGGAACCTGCTCATTATTCTCTTCTGGAACCCAAAACTTTAAAGGTATCCTAGTAATTGCCTACTTGGACACACAGTACTTGCCTATTATACTTGATATATCTAGTAATAATGCGTGTTGTTATATTTATGATACAAATTACTATTCTAATGTCATACTTAACTACTTGTGAGTCATGTATGAAATACGTTTAGATCGGCGAATTGCGCGCTGAGCTCGAAGTGCGCCGCTTGAACGCCAAAGGACTCCGGTCGCAGCTGGTTGCCCGGCTCAGCAAATGTCTTCAAGCAGAAGCTCAAGCAGAGAAGCAGAAGGAAACGGAAAAATCAACGTCGACCGAAGATACAGAGTTACTCAAGGAAGGAAACGGATCGTCACAAATAGACCTCCCAACAGGTCCTCATATCCTGGTACATCCTTCACGCACGGCCAAGGGCGGGAAATTTGACTGTGCATTAATTAGTCTGTCGGTTCTGCTCGACTACCGGCTGGACGATTCCAAGGTAAAAACTACATACTACAATAACCGTAAAAATGTTGTCCAGTTAGTTGAAACTATCATCTTCTGTAAATCTGAATGGTATTCTGTTCAGTTCGTGGTATTTATTTATTGGTTTTTGAAACCAGCGCGCCGTTCGAAGTTCGAACGCGGTCTTGTGCACCGGTCTGGTCTGATCTAGTCGTGTGCGTTGACAATTTGTTGTATTTCTAAACTACAGGACTCATTATTTTACTCGAAAGTTGAAATCACTGTCTGTTTTATAGGAGCACACCTTCGAGGTATCGCTCTTTTCCGAGCTGTTCAACGAAATGCTCATGAGAGACTTCGGCTGCAAGATTTACCGCACTCTACAGCTGGAAGCGGGCAAGAAGCGTGACAAAAAGGACAGAACAGTGGACGACGAAAAGGAAGCCAAATCAGCTCAGGGCATATGTCGAAAGGAGTCTGTATTGCTCGCCTTTTCTTACTTTGATCTCACGCATTCTAGCTATTTTACGGAAAAGGACCTCGAGGAGCTGCTTATGACGCTTGGACTTCAGATATCTCGGGCACAGGTAAAACTCCATCCGAAATCCACCGATATCTCCTGACCCTATCGAACTGTTTTCCAGGTGCGAAAGCTAATCCATAAGGTTACGACGAAAGATGGCCTGCGGTACAAGAAGATGCTCGATCAGATGACTGAGGATGACTTGGAAGACCAAGTCCAGTTATCGATTGGTGATAAATCCCTTCACTGCAACACTAGCAAAGTGACCAGTAACACGAATTATACAACAGATGGCTTGAAAGAAACTGATGCTACCGAAAACACCGTGGAAGTGCCGGAAACCGCGTGTGAAAGCAGCGATGGAAACGGATTACTGAACGTACAGGGATGTTTGGTCGATGTAGGCAAGCTTATCAACCAACTGCGCCGTTTGGAGAAATCTCGCGTCCTGGACAATGCGAGAATATGGACACTGGAGAATCAACTGAGTAAGCTCGTAGCTTTAATTACCTTGTTATAAATGTTATTATTGTTAACGGTACATTTTCTTAACTATGATAAATACCATGGTTATCCTTGTTATTAGTATATTGTTGAGTAGGGCGTCTATGAATTCGTTATTGATAGGTGAGACACGAACTCGGTTAGGCGAAGCTGAAACCGGTTTGGAAAGCGTTCGAAACGAGCTGGAACAGGAAAGACGTCGACTGGAGTCTTCACGTCAAACTATCCTTCGGTTACAGGTATTACACATATGACTACTACCTACTACAGATATCGTCTAGGCAAAGGCAAAGTCCGAGTTTTAGCGTTTTCGCCACGTGCAGCTTCTAACCGTACCAATAATATAGGGACTTTTTCTTTTTACTTCGTTTTTGTCTGATCCGTAGTAGCTAAAGAAAGATACGAGTCAGCATTGTTCCTATTTTCTGGGTTAATGGTGATCGTCATAACAAAAGTACATTGCATTCTGAACTCGTACCTAAGAATAATACTAAAATGAAACATACCGTAATGTACACGGTCAAGATTATTAGTATATTACTATCGCAGTTTCACGCATCCTCTTCTACCCTATACGTTGTGCAAGGGCTACCCCGTGGCTGGTAGATGGCCTTAATGAGCGTAATGGCGTAGGCGTTAATGAGCGTTTCATGGAATTGACAAAAGATAGAGAAAGTTTGATAGGAAATTGTATGCTGATTTCTACAAATTTGATGAAAAGATTGTGATGAGCCAATTCATTTTTGTCCAGTATTGAGTTCCAAACAGACAGTAGGAAAGGAATATCCCGATTTACTGCATTGATTATATCACTTAGTGTGTAAAGCATAAAAGTAACGGTTGGGCAGCTTTAACAATGTAATCACTTTATTACAGACTGAAACCTCTGGGTACGTGAAGGCACTGCAGGAAATTCATCAAACAACCGGCTCAGCCTTAAGTCGAGGGGCACCCCAAGGACCGACTAAACTTGAAGACGACAAAAGTCTTCTTAACCAAGAAGAATTACATAATGAAATGATTTAGTGTTTTCTTTTATCTTTCCGTTTCAAGTGTAGAGCAGAAGAAATAGAAGTTTTAAGCCTCAGTACTGTTATCTAATTCTACGCAGTCATTCTCCAGAACGTTAACTTGGGTCGGTTTTAGCCCCTCCGCTCTGTTACCACCGGCTGCTGAGAGTTCTGGCTGAGGCGCGTGTTCTTCTTGCGGAGCGGGATCAGCTTGAGTTTCGGAATGGTCGACATCCGTCGCATTGGTGTAGCCATCGACGGAGGATAATTCGGTTGCGGTTGAAGGGCGCCTCGGTCGGTTTCGATCTGCAAAACGAGTGTTGCCCGCTCTGTTGGGACCTCGATTTTTAATGAATGGAAGTTGGGTTTTGTTCAAGGTCCTTCTAATCTGCTGCTGCACCTAGAAACATCGCAGTCAATACGGCATGAGATCAAAGGTTTAACATGTTAAGGTATAGAAGTAGAGTCGTTTAGGGTTGTGATTTGAAAGAAAAAACGAGAAAATAGTTGATAAACTCAGGTAGAAAGCCGTGAGCTGATTGTGAATCTTTTTCGAGCTAGATTAAAGGGCGTAAGATGATAATGTTTCTCGTGGTACTAGTGTCATGGATTTTGTTACTAGTGCTGAATACGATATACTTTTTAGCTAGTCATTGTCTCCATAGCTTACCAGCCATGGAGACTTATTGTTCACTTCTTTCCATTCCAGGTTTTTTCTTCTTTTCCCCCGTTTTTCTTCCCACCGTTTTTCCAAATTCCCTATCTGTTTCTGTATAATCGTTTCTCCTATCTCTTTACATGGGAGCCAAACATGGCCGGACATCGCCAGGACATTTCGCCCCCATTTCCACTGCGGGCGAGTCAAGTGCGTACCCTTGTGCTTGTGTCGTACTTGACTCGCCCTGACATTTCGCCCTTTTCAACTGCGGTCGACTCAACTGCGTACCCACGTGCCGTACACGAGTCGACTCAACTTTTGACGCTATTTTCAACTGCGGTCGACTCAACTGCGTACCCACGTGTCGAATATGAGTCGACTCAACTTTTGACGCTCTTTGCAATGGCGCTCGACTCAACTGCGTACCCACGTGTCGTATATGAGTCGACTCAACTTTTGACGCTCTTTTCCATGGCACTCGACTCAACTGCGTACCCACGTAACGAATATGAGTCGACTCGACATTTCGCCCTCTTTTCAATTGCAAATTTTCCAGCTAATGAATAATTTCAGAGTTATCTTCATTCGAGTGCTATTCACAAACACACATTGCAAATAACAAAGACAATTCATTCACTGAACATTGAATTTAAATTGAATCTAGAAGTACGGCAGACAAAGCCAGGTTACCTAAAACTAACTACTGCGAGAGAGTTTAAAATCGCCAACACAAAAACTGAATTAAACGATGGCTACATAAGTGCTGTACTGTGGTGCAGAAAAGAAAGCAATGGAGACATACTATTCCTCGGTGAGGGTAGTACTATGTTTACTTAATTTGTTAGAATATTTTGAATAAAATTGAACTAACAGAAATGGGATAATATTACACTAGATCAATTCCGTCTTCGGCTTCGGGGGCCATGGGCTAACGCCTGAATGCCCGTCAAATGAGTAAAAAAAAAAATTCCGTCTTTCCAAGTTTCTCGATTAGATCCAAACGGTGTGAAACTTTTTGGATTTGTGATATTACCTCACTGTTTAAGTAACAGTAAACCAGAGCCACCACGAAACCGTGAAACCCGTCAAAGAGGTACGCGACGTAATAGTAGATTTGCTCCGATATGCAGCTTTCCGTCGATGGTTTCACTCCGGTGATGAAGAACTGCACTCCGAACACGGGAATCAAGAAAACAGTGGCTTTGACCATCTTTCTAAAAGTATGTCACAAACATTACCCTGTTAAACTTTCAATTAACGTAAATTATATGATATAGAATCAAAGGATAATTTCGGACCCTGCTTCTATACACAACCTGATATGCACCGAAGATGAGGTATTAACGGCTCGTAGTTTGGTGAAAAGCACGCGCACGATATTGGCCAAAAGGAGAGCATTGACCTTTTAATAATCTAGTATAACCAAGTATAAGTACTGCAAATCGAAACTTCTATTACAATTAAAGTAGTCAGTCTGAACGAATCCATTATCCAAATCAGATTATCGTCATCGCCCACTTCGGTGATCCAGCAGGCGTAATCCTTGATCATTGCCATGCTAACGGCCCATGCTATGGAGGGAATGAGCGGAACAGCTGCGGATATCAATTCGTATTATTTCTGAACCTAATTAACGATAATCTGAGATGAAAACGAGCGTTACCCCATCCAAGCAGATAAAAGAAGTAAATGGTTTGCTCTTCCTTGAAGGCAGCAGCGATTATCCGGTGCAGATAGATCCCTTCGCACAGCATCGATGTGAACACTGCCATATTGGCGAATTTATCAAACCAGACTGCTATGCGACAAGCCACACCATTCTCCGCTATCATAGAGTAGCCCTAATCAAATTCCGATTAGATAATAACTTATAACTGAAAAGTAAAAGTTGATACATTTCTTTCTGCTTCGAATTCTCCGAGGAACAGGGCGCTTTTAAGAGCGATGACTCCAATGTTGTGCAAGCAGAGGGCTAGGATCAAGTTGCGGTGAATGATAAACCGATGGTTCTTTAGACTCCTGGATTAATTGAATGTCGTTAATTAGCATTTCCTCTTGAATGTAATTGCAATGTATTGTATGTAGTTAACTAAAGGTACCTGTAATAGAAGAAAATCACCACTGCAGGAACTGAAAAGAGAAGAGAAAGCGAATGCATGGTGATGTGATAGACTGTGCGATTTTCGACGAAATCATCAATGTTGCACGTGTAATTGGTAAACTCGCCCAATTGCGGCGAATTGAACCAGTTCCCGTCAGCTAGGCATTCCTTCATCGCATACACTGTAAATAAAGTTAGTGGATATAAATCCGATACTGTAATAATAACTTTAGTTACGCATCGTATTAACCATTATTGATACTAATTATTCATTTGTATTCAGCTGTGTACTGTACATTGAACTCTCTATATTGAGTTGTACTTTAACATTATGAGTTATACATTTAATTAACTATACCATTAACGTTAGTGTGTAATTCTTACGTTGGCATGAAGGAGGATCTCCTGTGTAAATAAACCAAGGGCATCTTTCTTTTTCGATCCTGTTCAAAGTACCGTCCTCCCAGCAAAGCCAACCATCCCATGTCCTAGGACAGTGTGGTTGATAACCTATCAAGAGATCCACTCAATATCTGTCACTCAGGCCAGATTAAATGTTATACATACTGGGAGGCGTTGTTATCATCTTTTCGCAACATGCCTCAGCACTGTGGCAACACGAAAGCCATTTCAGTCTTTCGTTACTGGCAGCGAAAGTATCGGCCATGATGTCGATTACGTCCTCGTTTCTTCTATCTGCGAAGGCAAGGGAGCCATTGATGCGAAACCTAAACTTGTAGAAAGGGTTCCATTTCAAAGTTCGATCTGAGATAATTTCGCTATAGCATAAAATCATTTCAGCAGGATCAGTGCATCATTTCAAAATAATTTTAAAAAAAATCCTTTAAAGTTACTAGTTGATGACGTAATTGATCTTAATCACTTGATTGATCAGTTCATTCATCGATTGATTAAAGATATACCCAATTAGGTCGAAAACATGAAGACTGTTTTAAAGCTCTGTATGAGATATTATGTTCTTAAGACTCAGCTTTGTCAAATTAGCGCAAAAAGATCAGTCAGAAAGGCGGTAGTCACGAATTTGACTCAAGAATGCCAAAGTTCTGACTCAGACCAATCAAAACATGGCTAAATCACGTACCACGAATGATTAAGAGTAAAAGTTTACGTTCAAATACATGTTTGGTTAAAACTTGACTACACCTTAATCAAAACGTGGTCCAGTAACACGAGCAAATGTAGGTTACGCCCTTAAAGTCACCTAGTTGAGTCATGAATAAAGTTTGATTAACAATACCTTCACCTTACAAAAAAAACATTTATTATTTATCTCGTGCTTTTATTATTTAACTTATATCTTGAATCCCACTTTACGACGGGATTACCATCTATTTCCTTTTTATTGGTAGAACATCCTGAAATTAACTACTTTATCAAGTGGTCTTCTACATTCCTTTACTCGGAGATAGATAGTTTTAAAGGGCGTATAAAATAGTTAGCTTCGTGGTGTTTGTTAGGAAACGGTTAACCAAACTTTTCCTTCAACTTACGCAGGAACGTGGAAGATATGGTTACTTTGATTAACCCGAACGAACTTAGGATTCAGCTGCTGGTTGGCTTTGAAACGATATGGAGGAGTGTACAGATAGCACCAACCGCAAGTAACCAGCGGGTATAAGTCAAGTGGATAGTTTTCACCGTCTCTGTATCGGCAAGAATCGGAGAAAACTTGAGATGTACATCTCGTCGTCGTGGAGAAAGCTACCAAGAGCACCGCCAAATACCGATTCATTTTGGCGACTGCTCTGCAATAACGTTACTGTCATGATAAGATTTATGATATGGCGGACTTGAGCCCATTCCACAGATAATTTATGTTACGTCTCTACCCTTTCATCAACCTGATAAAGAGACTTACAATCAGCAACTCAGCTGTATAAATTTATATTTCAAGAACTCTCAGATGCTCACGTTCACGGTAGTTTCCAAGCATATAAATAAAAGTGCAAGAAGGAAGAAGGTGTTTCACGTGATAGACGGCAGATTCCGAAAAATACCAAAAACGATCCCTGTGACATAAAAGGCGGTATTTGAAGAAAGCAGTTCCCATTAGGTCACGTTTAGGGTATTCTTAGGAGGCCAGGGTGTTGTTTCACTTCATGGGGTCCGGCGTTGGTTCCGACGAATTTACTGCTTGGTCGGGATGCGGCAGGAGCAAGCGGACGGCAGCTTGTAGATGTCAATGAAGAGTCCTTTGTAAGGATCGCAAGGGTCGAAGGAGAGCATGCGGTGGTAGACGTGTTTCTGGACGCAGGTGCTGTGATGGCACGGGGCCAGGGTACGGCAAGCAGCTCCGGGGAAGAGGCATTGTTCCACGCGCTGAGTCTGGGTGTAATAAGCGACGTCCTGGACAATGACACGCCATTCTCCTTCGACGTTCTTAGCGCGCAACGGGCGGGCGTACTGCACGTCAGACGGGCAGATGAAGCCTTCACCTCCAACCCAGTTACCCTTGTCGAACTGCTGTCCGTTGTAGAAGGAGTAGTCGAACTTCTCTTCCTGCGCTTTGGTCACGCCATCCACCAAATCGTCGGCAGACTGGTCAGCCACATCGGCGTACTTCTTCAGAACCAGTGGGTCGGCATAGATGGCATCCTACGAAACAACTCTAGTTGTAATCTCCTTCCCACAAACACATTGATTACTTGTCTAACCTGTATTCCTAAATTACTAACCAGTAATGTTGACTTATTAGTTTGAAACATGACTATTGGATTCTGAAAATGGATATTAGTGAACGGCATAATAACATTTAACAACATCAAAACTTCAAATGTAAATTATACGCAAATGTTTATCTGATTACCATGATACGTCAAACCTGTAATCTTCTAGCAAGACTAAGTTTAAAATCTACTAGACGGTGTAGAATTAATTTGCACATCAGTTAGTCATATTTAACAGGGAAGAAGCTCTTTTACGCACCTTGATTTCATATTCAGGATACTCAGCATCAGCAAGGCACCAGCTAAGGGTCGAGTTCTCGGCGCATTTCGGGGCAGCTTTGGGATCACAGTACTTATTGTAGCCGTAGGACGGTTGGTGGTAACCTGGCTTAGGGTACGGCTGTGGTTGATGGTTGTACGATGGTTTCGGATGGTAACCCTGACGGTATTGGGGCTCAGGGTCAGCCAAAGCTGCCGCAGCGCAGACGAGCACAATAGCCTAGAAAATTAGACCGCAGGTTAATTATATACGATTCTAGTTATAGATCTTAATTGTCAAGTTACCAGTCTAAATGCCATGGTGACTTTTCAAAAAGACGAGAGGAAAGGAAACAACGCTAGACGTGAGTGCTGAGAGTTCTTGGTGCTACCGTCTCCTTCCAGCCTCTTATATACCCGGCGACGAGAGATACTAGCCACTCCCCGATGAGAGGTTCGGGAAAGGCGCGTTAGTAACTTGAAGGCGGAGCAACGGGAGTGGGTTACGATCTACCGCGCGTGACTGTACCGCCCTTATGGTCAAAGATCATGCAATTTCACGCAACTTTCACTGGAGTCCCCCGTTTCACCTGTGGTGTTCCCTAATGTTCCATCGAAAGATGGCTTCTCGCATCGCGTATACGTATACATGCCTTGGCAACTTTCACGGCCAGTTGTAATAAGTCATTTTTTTCACACGAACGTCTAGCGTTTTCTGTTTTCTAAAGAAACGCACTGACAAGGCCGTGAAAAACGATTTTTTCAACAAATTTTTGGGTCGTTCCAGTCGATAATTCGTCAGGGTTATTGGATTCGATTTCGTTAAAAGGTCTAAATCTATTGTGATTACTATAATCCAAGGTCTTTTCCTTTTGTGACGAAAAAACGCTTTCTGAAGAAAATGGCCTCCTGGTTTTACTCAAGCATAAACAAGGTTTTACTCGGTTTTGCAAAATTCAAATTGAAGATCGCATATCTTAAAACTTAAAAGTGCTAAAAGCTTTCCCTCAATGAACTGTAAGTTATATGTGTTATGTTATATGTTACTTGAAACTGAAATAGCTAGCTTACCAAAAGACCCTATAACTCTATGTATATGTTATATTGTAAACATCAATATAATGCAATTCTAATACATAGATATAGTACATTAGAATAATACGTCGAATAAAATAATATGCTCTATATTACTGAATAAGGTCTTTGTAGATGATTTCACCTCAAAAGCATCATGTAGAAATTTATTTTTCGGAAAACAAAAGTTTCTTTTTTCACTCTCTTGAAGACACTAAGGTATATTTATGTGAGAGAACAAAACAATGCTCAAGGTAGAGACGTCCCTGGGTGATGCATTTAACGTACGCATCATGGAACCTGACTCTGGGTGTGGTTCCTCTAAAGTATAGACGATGATTCCAACGAACTTTGACCTAATTCATTCACTTTCACTTTTTTATGAACTGAATCTTTAAAAAAGCAGAAAAAAGAAGATTCTAATTATCCGTCCCAAACAAATCTCTCCCCGCATTAGAGTTCGTTACTTGTAGGGAAATTGCGTCTTTGACTTTACACAGTCCTGATTACGCCCTTAAGCCATCACGACCAAGACGACATAAGTATTGTATTCTTCATCCTCCAATTAAGCGTCAAGTTTTATCCACTTTAATCCGTCAACTGTTAAAAACATAGTTCGAACTGCATTTAAACTGAAAGTAGGTTTTTATTGTTTTCTACATCGATGTCCTGGTATCGGATAATACTAATGCTATAATTGAACTAAACCGGTGAATGTATGCACAGTTGAGGTTAACTATCAACGTGCCTGCTTTTAACTTAATAGTTCTGTTAAACTTGCGTATACAAACACATCTAGCTTTAACTCAGCAATGAAAAGAATGTTTGTTCGTTAGTTCCCCGTATTCAGATATGGTCATTAGCTACATGCGACTTTGGCTTAAGGTACTTAATACTACCGAAAGAACGTTTCGCTTAATGTAAATGTAATATAATTAGTTTAAAGAGTACTGTACTTAGGTTTTACAAGTTGCATTTACAGCACTTCTCTGTCTTATGAATATTAAGCTAACGGTTATGAAAGCATCAAGATTTTTGTATCAAAACTTTCGTTTCTTTAAACCGACTTACTTCTTTTAAAACTTCACGTTTTCATTTACAGAGAATGAAAACTGCAAGAAACAAAACTGCCGCTTACAAGTTACTCTTTGAAATACTTTATTAATACCGTGAGCGTTGCACATCGAGTCTTGCATAGTGACACACATACACTTGTAATTTATATTAAGATTTTGTGGGGAACTGCTTTCTTCAAATACCGCCTTCAACTTCGAGTGCCTCGTCAAGCTCTTGAATCGAAGAGGCACTCGAAGTTTATCACAGGGATCATAATACTACACTGAGAAAGAAGAGGAAAACACGTTAAAACACAAATAGACATTGTAAAGAATTTGCTAGTGCTACTTTAAAATATGGTTTAGAGAGTGAATCTTGCGTTGGGTCTGTTTACAGGTCGAAAGCACCAACGAAGCAGGCGCAGGAAGCGGGAAGCTTGAAGTTTTCAATGGCGAATGGGAAGTAGTAGTCATAAGGGTCGAAAACAAGGAAGCGGTGGTAGATGTTCTTCTGCAGGCACTTGGACTCGTAGCAAGAAGGAACCAGAGGACAGGGCTTTCCAGCAGCAACTTCATCGCACTCTTCGACGCGGGCAGACTGGTCGAACTTGTAGTAACGAGCTTCGACGCGGTTGACAATGATGCGCCATTTGCCTTCCACATTGACTGCACGCAGAGGCTGGACGTAGTTGGTTGTGCTGGGGCACAGGTAGGTCTCTTCGGCCAGGGTCTTCAAGCCATCGACGGAGTTCTCTGTATTGACAGCGACATCCTTGTAGAGGGAAAGAACGGCATCGTAGTGCTGCTCCAAAGCATACACGACATCGTACTCGGGGTACTCGGAATCTTCCAGGCACCACGGCTTGGTCGTGTTCTTGGAGCAGGCAGGAGGCTCTTCAGTCTTGGGTTTGTAAGGACCAGCCTTGTTGTAGGCATTATAAGGACCATTGGCTGCAGCAGCCGCTACTGCAACTGCTACGAAGATCTATTTATAAAAAAAAAATTATAGTAAGTTAATTCTGTTCGTTGCAAGTTTTGTTGAATACGGCGTACCAGAAAGTGGTATGAGAGTTCCATGTTGTTCGTTAGAAGGACCTCTTGCTCTTCGAATGACTGGAAGAGAATGTGATGAAGAACGATAGTTACGGTTGCTTTATATAGGTGCTTTGGTGTGCTTTGTTCCCTCCTTTGAATGGGCGGTAATGATTTCACTTTTTACTCGGAGCGAGTTGCTGGTAACCTTGGTTCGGCATTCGAGGTTAGTAGGTAACAATCGGCGGACAACAATTAGGTTTTAAAAAATAACGGAGGAGCATGAATATAACAAGCGCTTTGAACCACACCCTTGTTTACTAACTTGAAAAGTTTTTTTTCTTTTTCTATATCTTTAGCTAAGAAAGTCTAACCATAAATGCTGGACTTAACTTTCGCGCTCTTGTAAGAGCAACTAGACTTGATTTCAAGTAATCGTGTAAGGGACGTAGAATTTATGAGTTCACACATACTTAATGCTGATAAGTATTGCTGCAGTATGTAGGGGATATGCTTAGCGCTACCTGAAGTAGGTAGGGATCCAATTTTAACATTACATATAACTAATGAACTATGAATGTATACAAATAACTACACTAACTATAAATGTATATATACCGACAATCCTCATTACCACTTTTCGCTGTATCTTTATAACACATCGAAGGTGATTGCATTTGATACAGTTTGTATATTACTGGAACAAGAATGGCAAAAGTTGTTTTCGGTGGTTTTAAATCAAGGTATTTTCTATGGAACAGTGTCATTTCGTTAGCACTGTTTCTTACTGTAACTACAACTACTCCTACAACTCCTTACTCCTACTCATACTCCTACACCTACACCTACTCCCACTCCTACTACTCCTACTACTCCTACTACTCCTACTACTCCTACTACGACTACTACGACTACTACGACTACTACTACTACTACTACTACTGCATACTATTAATTCGTTACTCCTTCTACTACTTACTGTTAGTTCGTTACTTCTTTACTACTGTTAACGATGAAAACAATGTTTGCCCACTTTGCTGGTTATAAGAAAATACCACATTTAAGATTACGCGGTTTAAGGCCTAATACTGTTTTCTCTTGTTATCCCTTGTTAAACGTGGCTAGCATGACTGGAACTTATTCAAATTTGTGAAAAGCACCACGACGAAAGTGAGAAGATGCGGTCGATTATGATTCTTTCTTTTTTTTCCTTCCCTCGTTCCCGACAGCCAAAGAAATTAATGGCCCTGCAAGACAATGTTACTTTCTCCTGCTTCGTCTTTTCGTGATATCCATGCGTGTTTTTATCTAAACCATTCCGTATATTGCTCAGAATAACCTTCAGCCCATGTGAAAAAGACTTCACGCAGGTCTTTTGTCATGCATGTTAATATAACCGCAACATTTGCAGCTGCACTTTGTCTGTACACAAGAACAAGTCTTCACCATATTATATTGTTCATGCATACAACAACACAAGGGCATGTAAATTACTTCGTTGGTCAAAAACACCATGTGTAGACTACCCCACAAGATTTTAGTGGCGAAACAGAAAAGCGTGTGAAAATTGCTCTACTCCAGTAAAGAAAACTTGCATAAAAAAAGGTTTCTAGGTTTAGTGTATTACCACTGTAGTGAGACTAGTTATTAACTATGTGGAAAGATGATACTGAACATAAAAGAAAGCTCACGCACACGCAATTCGGTGTACATATATAGATTTAAAACTCACCAACGTGTTGCAAAGGGCAGAGGATAACGAGAACAATCGAGGAACTTTCTAATCTTTCTTCAGCTACCAATACCGCCATAGGGTTTGATTGAATTCGTTTCGAACTTCACTTCAAACAGAATATGCATTATACTTGTAACGTTAGGTTCTAGAAGACTTTAAAACTCAGCACAGGAGTCCGACCACTCCAATGCAACTGCTTCTTGGGTAGTTCTGAAATTTCCGTTCCGGGTTGCTCTGCAATGGTTTAAAGATGCATATTCAGATTGTCTTAATTTTATTACAAGATTCAGTTTGTAGTGAATTTCCAAATATGAGTTGTACTATCAGTCAAACCATGATTACTATTAGCAGTTTAAAAGGCTTGTTGGTTTCTTACTGAGGACGTTGCTGTCAACTAAATTTTGGTACCATAAGATTCCGTGCAAAAAGTTATGCGTTGTCTTCACCTAAAGGGCATACCTGCGGTAAGCATTACTGATACGCAAACATACTATCAATGTAATATAGTGACTTAGTCTACGTTTTGTGCTGGCGAAACTTAAAGGTATAACTGTTACATCATCATATGACGTATGTCTTAGAGGCACATTGATTAGAATATGCGTGAAAGGGTTAAGTAATTGGACGGTGTCAGATATACTAGAAAGTAACGATTCGTAAACTACTTTCACGACAGAATGTACCCTTTACTTCTTTGCATTACCGCCTGAGCAACGTTACCGCTGTCAATGCATTTCTTCCTGTTTCCTTTATACTAGTTTATGTCAAATTCAAATGAAATGCAAGTCTCTCATTGCTATCTGCTGTAGTTCCTTGTACCGATTAAGCAGTAAATCAATTCAACAGGTATCTAAAGAAACATAGTACTACCCTCACCGAGGAATAGTCTTCTCCATTGCTTTCTTTTCTACACCACAGTAGCAGTACAGCACTTATGCAGCCATAATTCAATTCAGTTTCTGTGTTAACACTTTCGCAGTAGTTAGTTTTAGGTAACCTGGCTTTGTCTGCGGTACTATAGATTCAATTTAAAAATAATGTTCAGTGAATGAACTGCTTTTGTTATCTGCAATGTGTGTCTGTGAATAGCACTCGAATGGATATGACTCTAAAATTATTCATTAGGTGGAAAATTTGCAATTGAAAAGAGGGCGAAATGTCAAGTCGACTCATATTCATCACGTGGGTACGCAGTTGAGTCGACCGCAGTTGAAAAGAGCGTCAAAAGTTGAGTCGACTCGTATACGACACGTGGATACGCAGTTGAGTCGAGCGCCATTGAAAAGAGCGTCAAAAGTTGAGTCATCAGCGTGACGAGAGCTAATGGTATCCTTACCATACAAAAGTAAAGTTTATTGGTTGGAATTCATCTTGGGAACTCAAACTAACATGCGAAATTTGTATTCTTTTAGTTTCCGATCCAGTGTGTCGAATTATAGGAGTAAAAGTAACTTTATTTATACCTTCAAATCCTTCTTCTTACGTTAAGAAACCTCAGTCTTAGGAAGTATCACGTGATATGACGTCTGTGTGAGCACCATGCAGTCGGACCGACCGGCACTATCCCAAGGATACGTTCGAGAGTCTCACTTCAACTTTTCTTGTTTCAACCACGTTGCTACCAACACCCCTGTTGTACCTGCGTTGTACTGCGTCACAAATAGTGA
>JAIQCU010000831.1:0-33029 GCA_022114935.1 Leptestheria dahalacensis
ACCGGGACTCGGCGGCAATTCCCTATCAAGATGAAAGGCACCAAGACGAGGGCACCGTTTAATAGGGGGGAGTTAAATCAATGCAAATGGCGCTGTTACAAAAGCAACGGCAACACAACTAAAACCTGTCCAGATAAGACAATTTTACTTTTTTTATATCCAATCTATTGTCATTTCCTTAACTTAACCTCCTGGAACTGTTATTTATTTTTTTTACTTCAATGCCAGTCAAAACTTATTTGAAGAAATATAATTTAAAAAAATAAAAATAGATTCTTTTTTGGCTAATGGAAAAGAACAGAAACTCGGTAAGTGTGTGCGTGTTGCGTGGGTCGGGCGCACGGAGAACGCGAATAATAAATCCATCAGCGTCCAATAGGAAAAAGCCGAGGAAAAAAAAAAACAAATAAATAGGAAAAACGGTAGAAATAAAATTTTTTAAAAAACGCACCTGTGGAACTGCTGAATCTTCCAGCGTTTCTCAAGTACGAAAATAATTCGCCACCGCTGACGTAATCAAAGAGCATGTACAGGTAGGATTTATCATGGTGCGTCCACAACCTGCCAAACAAGACCAGAAATTAACAACCACCAATATCCCTAAACTAATTAATAATTAATGACAATAATCCCTCCTAATGGGATTATAATTCAATCATACAAAACTACGCCATAAATAATTATATTTTTTTCAAAATATCTATCAGTTTTTAATTTATATTACTAGTCTATCATTTCATACATCTATCTATAATATAAAAAATTTCCATTAACGATACCAGTGATATACTTATCAATGTTAACGTTAATTAAATTAGACATTATTAACGACATTAGTTGAAGCTTACATGTTGACAATGAAGGGGTGATTGACGCTGAGCAGAATACTCTTTTCATTGTGCACGTGCTGGACCTGCTTGAGTCTGATGACATCGGCGATGGCCAGGATCTTCAACGCCCAGTACTCCCGGCTGCTCTTCTCGCGGCACAGAACCACTCGACCGAAAGTTCCAGTCCCTATTTAGCCAAACCAAAAACGACGCGTTTAATAACTTTAAATGAGATTGAGATCGACAGATAAGTCATCTTCCTGATTGTTATGATGAGCAAAAGGAAGACGGGGTTTACGGGTTGCCATGGGCAACCGGAGAGGACCTACATTTCCGGCTCTTTTTGGCACGGATTTAGACTGCGGAAGCGCACCCAACTCAATCCACATTGGGCGTACGTATAAAAAAATAACAACCAAAAAAATGGGAATGAAAAAAGCGAAAGGAGCTAAAATTAGATCGGCAAAGAAATCCCTTTATAAAAAAATTAATCCTAATTGGTTATTTAAGACGTTGATTGCACTTAATCTGCTTCATAGATTACGACAATATTAATATTTCAAATTAGCAAATTTTCAATTCAGATTGTATACAGATGACAACCTCTCTAATGTCCATTCAAATCAGTCCTTCCATTTTCTGATTTTAAAAGATAATCAGCTGGGTCATCACCTCAAATCGTCATTCCAATCATTAACTTTAATAAATTGAATATATTATTCCATAATTTCCCAATTATTTCTAAATTTGCCAACATTTCATCAGCCGCTCTTCAGACAATATTTCAATCCATTTAAATTTTAATAACAGATAATTAAAGATTTAATCGTATTTGTTTACTTAAATTAAACACTGAATTTATATTCGTTCCCAAAAGGCGGACGGCGGACGTGCTAATAAAAGAAACGCGACGCCGCCGCACGGGGAAAAGTAGAGCACACGTGACGCTATTATTTCACCTGGTCCTTCTTATTCATAAAAGACTCGGCTCGCTTTTTATTCTTTCCCTTTCGTTTTCTCCGTATTCGATTGTCTATCCCAATTACCATTTTCAAATTTCCTCCCTCCTCCTTTCTGTTTCGTTCAGAAAAAAAACGAGTCTGTCAAAGAGACACGCTACATGGAGTGGCGGGAAAAGAGTTCAGCCGCTGTAAAACGAATAATTAGAAAAACAAATAGTCTTGGCACTTGCTTCACTAATCAACACGTGTGTGTGTGTGTGTGTTTGTTGGGGTCACGTCACGGTTTTACAGGGACCGTCTATTTTTTCATGAAAGATTCTGAAGTTTGAATATTGTCTATCTTTGACTATTTGATAGTTGATTCACGTCTTGCTGGATCTACTTGGCGAAGACGTACCTAACTATCTACCGAACTATTCAGCATCTGTCGATTTAAATATCTATTCGTCCATGTTTATCTATCTACATATCTATTTATGAATTTCATATAACTATCGACGTGCTTACCTATCCATCTATCTTTCTATCTACCTACCTATATCGGTCAATCTATCGACTTATTCCGTAGCTGTCTATCTATCTATCTATCCATCCATCTACATATCTATCGACGTACCTACCTATCCATCTATCTATCTACCTACCTAAGTTTTCTATCTGTCTATCTATCTATCCTACCTATCGATCAATCTACCTACCTTTGTTCATTTATCTACCTATCCATCCGTCCATCCACATCTATTTACCTATTTCTATCTATCAATCTAGCTATGGATCCACGCATCTATCTATCGCCGTACCTAACTAAGCTATCTATTTATCTATCTGTCTCACCTATCGACCAATCTACCCACCTATTCAGTATGTCTATTTACCTTTCCATCTACCAATCTATATCTATCGATCTATCTACTCGATCTATCTTGTCTATCTATCTACCTATCTTTCTGTCTATCTATCTATCTCTTTTTCTATCCGTCTATCTATCTATCAATCTATCTACCTATCTATATCTATCGATCTATCTGTCTACCTATCTATCTATCTACCTAACTAAGCTTTCTGTTTGTTGAATCATTTATCCATCTATCTACCTATCTTTCTGTCTATCTATCTATCTCTTTTTCTATCCGTCTATCTATCTATCTATCTATCTACCTATCTATATCTATCGATCTATCTGTCTACCTATCTATCTATCTACCTAACTAAGCTTTCTGTTTGTTGAATCATTTATCCATCTATCTACCTATCTTTCTGTATATCTATCTATCTCTTTTTCTATCCGTCTATCTATCTATCTATCTACCTATCTATATCTATCGATCTATCTGTCTACCTATCTATCTATCTACCTAACTAAGTTTTCTGTTTGTTGAATCATTTATCCATCTATCTACCTATCTTTCTGTCTAACTATCTATCTCTTTTTCTATCCGTCTATCTATCTATCTATCTATCTACCTATCTATATCTATCGATCTATCTGTCTATCTATCTACCTAACTAGCTTTCTGTTTGTTTAATCATTTATCCATCTATCTACCTATCTTTCTGTCTATCTATCTATCTCTTTTTCTATCCGTCTATCTATCTATCTATCTACCTATCTATATCTATCTGTCTACCTATCTACCTATCTATCTATCTATCTACCTAACTAAGCTTTCTGTTTGTTTAATCATTTATCCATCTATCTATCTATCTACGTAACAACCTCTCAACCTACTTCACCCTTTGTCGCGGTTCCACCCCTTCCAAACTCCTTTGGCTAATGACGTGTAACCACCAAGAACAAAAGTTGTAACCTAAGAAGAAGAACCCAACAAAATGACTCTGAAGAATCCAGCGGATCATGATTCACACACCTGACCTCTCTCTGTCTTGATGGATTAGCTTGAGAAAACAAGCCGCGCTCACGGATAAAAACCAATCAAACATGTGCAGATGAAATTACACCAGAGACCTTGAGCACATCTGCGTGGTCTGACACTTTTTTCTCAAACGGCAAAAACCTTAACGATCTTCAACTTAATTCATTTAAATTGAAATTTGCTACAAACTGCGACCAAAACTAATCATTTAAAAATTTCATGTTCATGGATTCTGCCAGTATATCAAGAATATAGAGCTGCAATATTAATTACAATAAATAATTACAGCAATAACACTGTAATGGTAATCAACAATAATGGTGGTAAATGTTAATATCCTGTAAAAGATCAGCTCAGTTAAAAAGTCACTTGATTATGGTTGTTTCAACCTTGGTGCAGACCACATTTCAACGTATTTCCCCTCATTTCGGTTTTATACACGCGGGTTTTCCTGTTTTCCTGCTTTTTTGTATACGCATTTCAGTATGCATAAACCAGTGTTGACAACCTTGAGTCAGCCTTTTCAAACTGAACCGATGCCTTTCAACGTTAGTTTCAACATGAAACACATATTGGTTTCATACAAGATTTTTTTTCGAAAGTTGATTTTTTTACAAGATTGTAGTCGATTTGTTCAATAGTGAACTTTGAAGTCGACTTCAAAGGCAAGTGAATAAAAGAAACAGTCGATTTGTTATAAAGTCAACTTCAAGTAGACTTCCTGAGTAAAAGAGTTAATTTGCTGTAAAAGACAACTCTAAAGTCGACTGCCAAGACAACTGAATAAAAGACAGTCGATTTGCTTTGGAAGTCAACTCTAAAGTCGACTTCCAAGACAACTGAATAAAACAGAGCGTCGACTTCTTACTCAATCAACTTCAAAGTCGATTTCCCAGACAACCGCATACAAGAGAGTCGATTTCCTTTAAAAGTCAACTCAAAAGTCGACTTCCAAGAATAAAACAGACAGTCTATTTGCTTTAAAAGTCAACTCCTCTAAACTCGACTTCCAAGACAGCTGAATAAAAAGAGACAGTCGATTTGCTCTGCATCGCTTACCCCAGACGGGATTGTAAACGCATAGACTGCAGCCCAGCCGGAAGGATGGCCAACGGAAAGCGGGGGGGGGGGTTCATACATGTATCCCCCCCACAGTTTTTTATTGTTATTTTTACTATTATTTTTTCTCCGCGTGTCTGTATGTGTGGTGTAATACAGCTAGAAGTTTTCTGGTCGTCTCAGCGGCTTCTCTTTCTTGTCCTGCTGCAAAAGTATTGATCCTCGGGGTTTCCTCTTTTGCCACGAATGATTACTCGCGCTCTGTCTTCTGCTCGCCATCATTCTACACCAATCGGCAATCAGGCGACTGTTTTTTTCTCTCTCGACCAATAGGAACGTCGCAGACGAGAGTTTGCGTGTTTTTTTTGTTGTTGCTATTTATCATCTTTTCGTTTTGTGTTTTTTTTCCATTGAGAAATAAGCGATCATTTAATGTTAATTTAAATTAACTTTTCAATTATAACCTATTTATATATTTTAAAAAAACATGGTATAAGATAAGAGCGGTAAAACTTATGTATCCGGGTTATTTTTTTTAAGTGTTTTGACAGCAGGCGCTTGCGAGGACTTGGCACCCGGTAAAATTTGAATTGCAAAATAAGCCAACTGTGTGTGGAAATTAGAAATTTGAAAAAAGGAAGGGGAAAATGAAGAGTGAAATGTGATAGAAAACTCGTAAGTTTATTAGATGATGGGCGAATTTTTTTTGTGTGTGTAAAGGGCCATGTTTTTGGCACCACGGCGCTTCCTTATAGAGAGGCTGGCGTGATTATGTTTATTTATTTGTGATTTATTTATTTGTTTCGCCAGCCAAGAGGCCCTGGCTTTTTTTAAAAAGGAAGAGAAGAAAACGTGGGGAGGACAGGGAAAGGGAAAAGGGGGGAAAAGTGGAGGAAAAAGGGGAAAAGAAGAAGAAGAAAATACTGAAACTTTGTGACGTGCGGGGACGCAGCTGTGTCACACCGTCGATTTCTAAATAAACCTTCAGGGACTCTTTTCAAGGGTGTGTAACTTTGGTACTAGCAGCCAACCCCCCCCCCCCTTCATGTCGTCCCGACTATTTATTAATATTTATGCAACACTCGTCACAAAAGTGTTTCTCTCCATTTCCATTTCCTTGTTATATTTATAATTCATTAGAAATTAAAAGTTTAAATTTAAGTTTCGAAATGTTATTAACATGAGAGTTTGAGTTTACCGATAGTTTTGATCATTTCCAGGTTCTCGAGAGACTGCGCTGGTGATGTGTTGCCGTTTACCGCGGGCGGCGGAGAGTCCTTGGCCACCCCGAGACTTCCCTGGCGTCTCCGAGCGACTTTCGAAGAAGCCATCTCTCGCTGCGTTTTACTCTTAAAATCGTTTCTTCCTGATACCGGTCGTCGTTAGTAGCCCCAGTGCCCGCGAGTCCTTCTTAGTGCGAGGTTCTTCGACTACCAGCACAGGTCCTGCGAGTAATCAGACAACAAAACGGTTAAAAAATGTATGTGTTTGTTGCAAAACTTTCCCCTCAGCTGGGCACATTTTGAACGTGAGTCCCTGGCCCATTCTTTGGAGGGCAGAATGCAAGTTTCACTTTTTTACAGCTACAGGAAAAGTATAAGTAATGCTAACTCAAAAAAACGAGTTGGAATCGTTTCCCTTTCGCGATACTTAACTAAATGATTTGGCGCAGTTTTTATTTTCCAAGCTATTAGAGACCACCACGAGGTTCTGTACACAAACTTTGCAGGGCATAAAAATAAACTTGGACTTACATTTGACAGCTGAAGCGCTGAATCCTCCAACGCCAACGACTGAAGGTGAAGGTTGTACTGATGGACGTGGTCGTTCATTTAGCCGCCGGCGCTATACATTTGACGCCATTCTAAATAGCAGCGAAAAGGACCGTCTCAATCTACAGCTACACTCCGCGCCACTATTCCTATTTGCTAAAAAATTACATCAGCATCTATCCTGGGTTACATTGATTTTTAATTACATTTTATTAAATAAGTTTATTTTCCTAGAAAACTATTATGCTATTTGGGTTAATGCAATTACGTAGCATGAGCTTTTTTGGCCACCTGGTGGTGATATTTGGAACTACTTTCTGGGTGTTTACTAATACATATTTCTTCTGCCTTGAAAACATGGCGGATATCGGAGATTTGAACAAGAAATTTGAGCGAGAATGTCACGTGGACGATTTTTTCATGAACGAAGCTGATGATGTCGATGACGATTGGTTTTACGATTCGATTCGAAGGTTGGTTAATCGTGTGTTCAGATTGAAGAAAACGTGGCTGTTTCCTCGATGCATTGGAGGGAATGTTGTCCCTTGTTTTTTGTTTGCTCTTAACTTCATGTCATTTTCTATGTAAATCACTATTTCTTATGTAATTTGCGCAGATATAAGCATTTGCTGATGTACGATCTGGCACGACCAGCCACAGCCCTGGAAATCTGTGATCCCCAAACCCTGTGTGTGTCTCTAACCTCTGCGACTGGTTCGAATGCTAAGACGGAGCTGCTCACCCTGTCCGTTCCTGCGAAACTACATACAACCAATGAAGCAGAAGAGGGCCTCTGTAAACACAGGGACTTTGAAGTTGTATCGGGAACCGCTGTAAACTATGTGATCAGTGAAGTAGCTACCAATGTGCATTAACCTTTTTAGGTTCCTTGGATTAATTCAGTTTTCTCCTAGATTTGCCCTTTACCAGGTTCGAGTACCATTGCCTTTTCTGGCCCTTTCGGGTCCTCCGTCATGAAATCAAATAATAACACAGGTACATTAGTCAGATTACAATCATCAGGCACAGTACTTATGTAAATGCTCTTATCAAATCAGGTACAATTAAGGAAGAAACAACATTATCGCAGAGCTCTCCGCAGTCAAAGCTCGCAGTGTCATCGCTGACCTTGGCTGCTGGTACGTTGTCCAATAGCATTCGGACTTATGTCCTGGGAAACTACACGGCCGTGCAAACTGTGAAACTCTCAGAAGACTGTGAAACACTTAGTGCTATCAAGTATGCAGATGAGAATACGATTATGGCCTGCGGTAGCTCCTCTGGAAAGCTGTTCCGTAGCGACACCCGCGACGACAGGAAGTGCGACACGCAGAACACGCACCTCGACGAAACAAATGGGATGTATTGGACCTTCGACGTACACAAAGAATCATTCCTAGTAGGACAGCTCAACAGTGAAGGTCACGTCTTTTTGAAAGATTTAAGGAAGTGTGATTCGACCGTCTCGGAGTATAAGTTACCTAGTGAAGCACGAGACTTGTCTGAGAACATCAAGATACGTTTTTCTCCCTGTGGTTCCATGTTCTCCGTCTCGGGTTTCGACGATACGGTCATTGTTTACTCAGTATCATGTAACACTAAGCCTTTATTTGTACACGATGGCCATAAGCGACCGACGGGTGGGGCTGAGACAAATGTGATCACTTCTCATGTCTGGCACCCGGTAATACCCAACTTAATCTTTTCCTCGTCTAAAAATAATTCGTTTCAGGCCTGGCAATTTGAAACATGTTTTTGAACCAATACACGACACGCCTCGTTTTTTCATTATTTTGCTTTTTCTGTGTCCACAAGTACACGTGAGCCTCTTTATTTCGTGTAAACTTGTACGAGTGCCAGAGGCGAGCTAAAAATAGCCTGGCCACTCACGCACACAACATCAACAAACGTTTAAATGCAGCTGTGCCTTGAGACATCTCCGCAGTATATCTTCCATGCGCCGAGGCAAAACATGCCTTCCATTAAGCAAGTTCCCCCACTTTTGAACTTATCAACGTACGCCTCCCTCAAAGCTCTGCTACCCGTCCTTCTCAGCAGTCAGCAGCAACAGGCCCGAATGCAGCAGGTTGTCAAACGCTGTCTACCACCCCGACTGTTGCAACATTTGCTCGACGCGGCCATCCTTCAGTACGGCGATCGCGCTTTATCCGCCAACCTGGCCGCTACCTTAGCCACCGACACCACAACAGAGCTGGTACTTGTTAACGATCACGTAGATGCGAAAATTGGCTTAGAAGAATGCATGGCTTTCTACGTGACGCTTTACAAGAATCAAGTTTTCGCTTTGCGACATTTGGCTTTCAGCGTCGCACTCAACCCTCACAAGGAAGCCAAGTACCTGCCGCTGCCCAATACCTTTCTGTACCGACCGCTGCAGCACATGGACCGACTGGGCAGCTTCACCATGCACCTGGGAGCCGATGATACCGTGCTGGCTATCCTAGGAAAGCACTGTCCCTTGCTGACTTCCGTAGATGTCAGCGGTTCTTTGCTGGTCACGGATGAGGGAATACGGGCTCTATGCTGGCAGACTGCTGAGGGTGAATGGAAGCATCGTCAAACCAGCGCGCTGTGCAGTAGGCTCGAGAAATGCAACATTGCCAATACTCGAGTGGGAATCGAAGGAATAGCCAGCTTGCTCTTCTCCATGCCTGGACTCAAAGCTACTGGCGCGCCTCCAAATGATGGAACCATGGCGGATGTTATGAAGAAGCTGAAAAACAAGACGGGGAGCAACTTCTCACATACTCAGTTCACTGAACTTTTTACCTCGTGGACCACAGTGGATGACTGGCAGTTGCTAGTGCAATGCTTGCCTAACATCAGTGCAATAAGCGCGCCTGTCAAATGCTTAGAACGCCTTCAGAACTTTACTAATTTGAATAAACTCATCCTCGATACCGATTTCCACCCACTGGATGATGACTTTTATTACTACCTGCAGCTGATTGGGCCCCAGTTGCAGAGCCTTACCTTGACCAATCAGATATTCCCGGTCGATTTTGAGTATCTAATAAAATACTGTCCGAAACTGACAAGTCTTGATGCCTATGTACAGTCTGTCGATGACGTAGAAGTGACACCGGCCAATATACTGCAGAATGTTACGCTAAGATTCTCTTCGATGAATACTTTAAGCGTAATTCTGAAGACAAGTCCCGAGCTCTCCAAAGTGCAGCTGAGCTTCTTTCACGAAGACTACGGAGAAACCTATACCGAATTCAGCGACGGTTTTATGACGGGCACGCTAGACACTTGCGAGCTCGTAAACTTGACGAGCTTTTACATCGAGTCCAACAGCGGTCTGGGATCACTTAGCCTTTTTAAGTTGATTCAAAAGTGTCCGAAGATACAATGGATAGGAGACTTGCACAACTGGCGAGAGATAGACCCCGAGACAATACGGCAGCTCGGGGCCGCGATCCGTAAAGGCAACTGGGAGCTCGACGTCGTTTACTGTAAGAAAACCATAAATTCTTAATCTACAAAACAGTTAAAATTCGTATAACCTCTTAAAATATATATTTTGTCAACTTCTAGATTTCAGTATGGGACACTGATGTACTTTGTGCCGAAGAAAAGTCAAAATGAATTAACAAACAGTTCCGCATCCCGCACCATTACAAAGGCATCAAGAAACAAAATTTAAAGAAATTAATGATAGGAAAGGAATGAAAATCTGTCAAATATCCATGTTTTTTTTATTTCAATTTTTAAGTCCATATGTTGAGCGTCCTCCCAATCTTAAGCGGCCCGAATGCTCTGAATGATCTGGAAGATGGCTGCAAATAGATGAAATGCTTGTTAGAAAACTGCTACGAGCAAGCTTTCGAGACTAATTTCGTACCAGAACCGCAAACGACGAAGATGAAGAGACCCAAGAGCCAGGGTCCGACGGGGGTCTGCTCCTCCGCGCTTTTCTGCACATCGGCAAAACAAACAAATTAGAAATTCGTAAAAGGGTTTCAACAGAATTCGTATCATTTTCAACAAGTTACAAGTATTTTGGCGCAACCTTTGAACAGTCTGCAGTAAAGGCAATTACCGTTGATTTGGGGACGTTTCCTCGTAAAGTGACGTTTTTGCTGGCCTTCTCGTTGGCAACCTTCATTCTTTGTGTGGCAGGCATGTTGGGTGCGTTGGAGTTCACCTAAACAGATAGAAAACACAAAAACTTGTTGATTATTTTGACCCAAAATACGGAACAATCTGCCGACTTACGGGACGAGGAGTTAAAGGTCCGGAGAATGAAGTAACTCTACGCGTGGAAGACGGTGAAAAGTTGAGTACGACGTGTCAAAAAGCGCGACGTTGCCAGATTTCCAATAATGTGAAAAATAGTAAATAATTCGATCGAACCGGTTTGGTAAGTTTTGATTTAAAATCTTTTCTTCAAAACATCCAACCAATTATAAAATTGTTTTAAAAATTTATTTAAGGTGAATTGTGCACTTTCCAACTTTTTATTTAATATACTTAAGAAATGTTTAACAATTTTAAGGCTGTACAGTTATATATTCGGTTAGTTAATAATCGATTTTAAAAACCAGATGGTAATCGTATTACTATTTATGAAATTGAAAATTAAAATCTGAAATTACTACTATATTTCTAGGCTGTACTATTGTTAATTCCATTAATTAATACTTGCTTTAAGTTAATTTGTATTTTATTTTATTACTATTTGTGTAATATTATTTAAAACCTGCAGTAATACAGTGACATAATATATTCTCGTAGATGGCGCTGAAGTTGTCTCGTTCAGCCGCCACCGGACAACTGGTACAAACTCCGCCGCGCTGTTGTTTTGAATCAGTTATCAAGCGCACGTAGCCTACTTCACACGTGTCGTTGATTGATGGTACAATAACCAAGAAAACGCATCGATTGTGGTCATGCAGTAACAACTTGCCGGGCCAATCAGCTTAAGGATAACTGCATATTCTATTTTCATCGGTAAGTACGATGGAATCCGTTATTACATTTCAAATTTCCCGTGGCCATCAAACGGCTGTTTTTCGATTTGAAACCGACGCCGATTAATTCCAGGCCAGTTTTCGTACATGACACGTCCATTGCAGCAATTTCAAAGTATTGTGTGTTAATTTCCAACGCGCATTAATTCCCAGCGATAGTTTGTTTATCTCGTTGGGTAACCGCGCATCGGTAATGAGTCATTTTACTTCGTGAGTCATACACGCTTGTACTTGATGGCATGAGCGTTAAATAACCAACAGGAGGGGGTTACAAGTGAAAAACCAGGTGCGATTTTAAACGTCACCCCCCTACACATGTCCGTTTCTCTCGGAAAAACGGACACGGGGGGACACTCGTCAATTTCCGGTTCCGCTTTTTTCTTGTCTTTTTGTTATTACAAGTTAATATACGGAGGATTTAAATATCTAAATGCAATTAGTTAACGTTAATTAGTATATAAAATAGTAACTGGCATTATCTTATAACTGTTTACGAAATATATATTTTTTGTTAACTAGTAAAATTTTTTACATAATAAAATAGCAAATTATAATTAAGTTAAATGGATAATGAACTAATTAACTAGTTCAGATTTAAAATGTACAAAACTGAACATCATCTTGTTTTTCTGGAAATAAGGATGTTACAGTCGGAGGAACGATTGCTTGCGCTGCATGATGTGCAAGAGCAAAGAAAGCTGCTGTTTATAATCCGACCGTGATTCCGTTTCACTTGGTCAGTTAACCGCGCATATACGAAAGACCAGCGAGGGGTTGTTCCCTCACAAGAAGCAAGACTCCCTCTTGTACGTCAACGCTGTTTACGCAAAATAACTTTCCACTTGGCTAAGAAATAAAATTTATATCATTTCGACTATTAACTTTAATCAAGTTATTCTAGCAATATTATTACTTGTGGTAAATTATAAACATGCAATGGTTGAATCGCTGGATATTATCGATAAACTGTCGTAATGTAGATCGATATTTAAGGAAGGCGTATCGATTATTATACATTTGCATTGATACTTTGACGTAAAAAATGCTCTTTACGTCTAAATTTGTACTTATAACAATCGAGAGCATCAAAAGCGATTCAATAAACAAACAAAAGAGAGTTAGACCAGATAGATAGACACCGCACAACATTGGCATCGCCGTTACATTCCAATTCAAAGTTGTGATGAGTTTCGTTGAAAAAGTCCCGTTTGCTTTACCCAAAAAAACGAACAAACAAACAAACAAACAAAGAAAGAAACAGACAGAAATACAGCAAATTCTTAGCAGAGCCCAAAAGATCGGGATAGGGATAAACACTTGAATTTGACTTACCTTATTACATCGATTTATTATGATTCTGTTTCTTATATACTAATCACTAATCATTTGTCGATTACTACCAATAATTAACTTAAATTTAACTAGAATAAAAATAATCAAAAGTCCCGTTTCATTGAACTGGAAAAGTGGTTTAAAAACCGTCCAATTCTCGCTCTTTTGGAGAAATTCTAACAATTGACAATTGGAGGAAGAGGAGAAGACAGTTCGTTACAATAGCGATTACTTCCGCTTGAAATCGAGTTTTTTGCTCGAGGGGGTCAGAAATGCTCCGGCTTCCGGCGGAGCGCGTAACCTTGCAGTCACGAACCCGCAATTTGCGGTCGCGGTATAAACAAGCAAACCCCCCTGGGCACAGCGGGAGTTTCGAATCAAAGTTTTATGATCAAAATTTCGATATAGAAAGTGCTGGTTTCTCTGTAATCGGAAAAGTACCGTTTGGGCGCTATTGTTCATGGAAATAAAAAAATATGGGAAGTTGATTGTAACCTTAATTGAACTTTTACTCTCAAGTTGAAAGCTAATAAGATAGATACATAGATAGATAGATAGGTAGAGAGAATGATTAGGTAGTCAGACCCATAGATGTAGAAAGCCGAGTAAGTAGAGAGGTAGATAGAGAGAAAATGATGTTTGGTCGCTATTGTTCATTGAAACAAAAATTTGGGAAGTTGATTTTAAGCTTACCGAACTTTTTACTCTCAAGTTGATAGTTAGATATTTAGATACGGAGATAGAGAGGAAGGCAGACAGACAGACAGACAGATGGACAGATAGATAGGTGGTGAGATAAATAAATAGATAGATAGGTTGACAGACGTATAGATAGAGAGATAGATGGATATAGATATACAGATAGATGGAAATAGATATACAGATAGATGCATAGGTAGATAGGTAGATGGATTTGTAGACAGATAAATAGGCTGACAGTTAGATAGACAGATAGATAGATAGATCGATCGGTCAATCGATAGGTAGATGGATAGATAGACAGATAAATAGACAGATGTTAAGATATTAAGACATTAGATAGATTAGATTAGATAGAAAGGTAAATAGATAGATTGACAGATGGATAGATAAATAGACAGACTGAAAGACAATTAGCTAGGCAGACAGTTAGATAGGTATATAGATCCTAAGGGTGCATGGGCGAAAGCCCGAAAATCGTCCATGGAGCAAAAAAACAAACAAGATATACATACATACATACATACATATACCATCTACACATCACACATGGTTAGCTAGACAGAATAAACATATCATGCTTCATTTATTATATTACATATTGTTCTAAAGACCCGCTACTTACCATTACGAACGTTATAAATAAACATCCTAAAAGTATACTACGTGAGAAGTACATTATCTCCTAGTAATACAATTCGACTTGCAATATGAGAGACATTGACCCAAGAACGAAAAGAGAATGTACTGTTTTAACCAAGTTCCAAACGTTTTTTTTTAAAAACGAGGATACCTTTTTAAAAAATTATATTAATGACTTCATCACGTGTGGGTTAACGGACAGTTACTCGGTGAACCGCTAAAACTGGCCGGAAACTCACCATTTCCTTCGGCAAAAAATCCCGAGTAAATATAATTTCACGTTTGGGTCCAGTACAGTAGAAAACGTTGCGGGAGACACACTTACTGGTTAATAATATTAATAACAGTGATTTTTTTTCATTTCTTTTAAACCAGTTTTATCATGCGGAGTGATAGTCGGCCCAAATGACTCGGTATAACTTTCCTTGGTCAGTGCTGGCGACCGCAGAAGTGTTACTCTTTGTAGCCGCAATAGCTCAACCCCAAGGTAACTTAATGTCAATTACAGTTAAATCACGATTAAATTTGAGGTTGTTTATATAGTTTTTGGAATCTTGAGTATCTGTCTGACTTGCTAGCTGTATAGTATGTCTATCTGTCTCTATTTACCTGTCTAACTATCCATCCATCCATTTATCTATCTGTCTCTATCTACCTGTCTAACTATCCGTCCATCCATTTATCTATCTGTCTAACTATTCATATATGTATCCGTCTCCATCTATCTATCTTTGTCTGTCTCTGTCTATCTATTTGTCTGTCGGGTTTTCTATTTAACTGTATGTTGATCTATTTATCTGACTGTATGTCTACCTGTCTATCTTTCTTTTTTTCTGCTCTCTCTACCTATCTGTCTGTTTATCTATCACTCATCACTAGCTATCTAATTGTCTATCTGTCTGTCTGTCTACCTTCTATCTGTTCATCCATCCGTCCCATCCATCCATCCATCCATCTATATATCTATCTACCTATCTATTTATCCACCTAATCTCTACCTATCCATGTATCTATCTAATCTGTCTATCTACCGATCTATCTGTCTAACTAATTGTCAATCTGTCGCTCTATCGATCTATCTTATCTATCAGTCCACCTGCCTGTCTGTCTATCTGTCGAATCTAATCTATCTATGTATCTAACTATCGGTCTATCCATCTATTCATCTAGTTTAGGTAGATATAAGATTTTTATATTTGTGTAATAATTTTAATGTCCAAAATCAAGACAATAGATGCTTTCTGGAGGGCGGAGGATCCACAGAGAATTTCTTCGTCAGCGAAGCTCTTCCGAGCGGGAGTACCATCGGTAATTTCACTCCAATGACCTCTGATCAAACTAAACTAATTGAATTAACTAAATTTTTCAAATAAAATCCCTCAGGCATTCTCAGAGTTATTGGAAACGCTGGTTTCAATGGAGACATCATTTTGAAATTGTCCGCCGAGAACAAATTCGTCTCCATAGCGGGCAACTCCAAGAATTTGACACTCATCGGGCAGTTAGATAAAGAAGTAACTTTTAATCTTAATACTATACTAATTAATTACTTAAAAATATGCAAAAAATTATATTTTATTCCAGAATTCAATATACTAAACATTACAACTTCTAATGGATTTTATTGATTTATAATATTCCGGTTCTTGTCTATTTCAAATAGGAAATTATAGGACCGTCCAGTGTGCTATTAAGCGTCATATGTGAGCGGCGCGGTTTTTCAACAGATCCGGTAATTTAATCAAATTCAGTTACAATAAACAACTTATAATAGTACGATTAAAGTCACTGTATCGAATATAATTAGTTTCAATACAGTAATTGTTACATTGCATTGAATATGTTGACTGATTCCTGTTTGCAGAGTTTTACAATTCCGGTCCACATCAGAGTGACAGACGCCAATGACAATTCGCCTGTTTTCGTCAATGCGCCATACTTTGTCAACATTTCCGAGGTAATCGTAACGTCCATGTGTTTTTAATTATTTTCCTGTTAACTCTTATTAATTATGGTACAACTAAATTGTATTGTTTGAATGACAGTCCACTCTAGCGGGATCGGTAGTCAAACCAGGAATCAAAGCCGTCGACGCCGACCAACCAGGGCCTTTTTCGACCGTCCAGTACTCGGTCCAACCAGGGCCTTACTCTGTAATTCTAATCTTTAGAATCAGTTATTCAGTTCAGTCTAATCAGTATACTATTACTCGGATTTAACAGGTGATAATAACGTTAATTAGTATGGTTAATTAAGAATGACTGCGTAATAACTAATCGTTTAAAAACCTTTACAGGAGTATTTTGATTTCGCAAATTCTTTGGACGGGAGTTTAATGTTGAAGAAACCACTCGACTATGAAGCTGTCAATTACTTCAACGTGACGCTGATAGCATCGGTATTCATCCCTTCTCTTCAGACTGTTCAAATCCGTGTTAAATTTTTATCGGTTTCTGGTTTACACAGGATCAAGGATCTCCTCCGCTGTCCTCGGAAACGGTACTAACGGTTACCGTACTCGATTCCGACGATCAGAATCCCACATTCACGCAGACGCGCTACTTTGCCAATCTGCCGGAAACCTCGCAGAAGGTATATAAACAACAACCACCTTTTCTACGATATAAACTTTAATTACATTAATTTGACTAACTTTTAATGTGGTTTAAAAAACAAAAGGGATCGCTGCTAGACGTCCGACCGGAACCTTTACGAGCTTTCGATCAGGATATTGGAATCAATGCTGCCGTCCAATACACATGGCACGGAGGTTTGTATCCCTCCTTTTCTCTGTCTTCTTTTACATTCGTCCACTACATCTTATTGCATTAGATGGCCCAGAGTACAAGTATTTCCTCCTGGACCAGAACACGGGGGAGGTGAGACTGATTCGCGACGTCCAAGACAACGAGTTAGTTCAGCCGGCGACATTAGTCGTCAAGGTACCTTTTGTTGCACAGGCCATTTTATCATTGATTATTACTTTTTATATTGCGTCTTGTAGGCGTTTCAAGCCGATAATACGGACCGTTACGCTCTGGCTACATTGACTATCAGTCGGGGTCCGGCATTTTCACCGGTTTTACAGTTTCTGCAGCGGATATACCACGCGGCGGTGCTGGAGAACACTCCTCTCAATACGGTTCTGGTCTCGCTGGCAGTAAATAAACCTGGTTACGAGAATCTGCAGTTTTACATCGATGCGTACGGTGGTAACCAGACGCAGTTTAGCGTGGATCAGCGAGGCGAAATCATTCTGAGGCAGCCGCTGGACTTCGAAACCCAACACGAGCACCAGTTCGTCGTTTGGGCGACAGATGGCGTTAATGTATCATTTTAATAACATTACCCGTGAAAGAATGTCAACAAAGCCGCGTGGCTTTCTGTTTTGCAGAATGATACTGCCCTCGTCAATATCACCGTACTTAACGTCAATGACTGGGACCCCAGGTTTCGCTACTCGAGCTACGAGTTCTACGTTACGGACCCGCAGGTCAAGCACGGGTACATCATCGGCAGAGTCGACGTAGCGGATGGAGATGAAAATGACAGGATTGATTTGGATTTGAAAGGACCTGATGCTCGGTATAAGCTGAAATAAAGTTTAATAGATGTATACGTAACTAGTAATATTGTGATTTAAAGGGCCTTTTCAATAAGTCCTGACGGCGACTTGGTTCTGTACGACCCATCGCAGCTCAACAGCACGGAGGCTTACTTCATTGTCACAGCTAGAGACAGCGGGATCCCACCACGACAGGTTTGCAGTGCACGTAAACGAACAACTAAACAGCTTTAATATTACTTTATATTTTGTTTTAAAGTCCTCGGTGCCTGTGAAAATAAGCTTCCCGCTGGAGTTTCTGATGGCACAGAGAAAGGAGATAACTGGCTGGTCAGCCGGAAGCAGCAGCACGCTCATGATTCTCGTCTTTGGCATTATCCTTGGAGTGTTGATTATCGTGATTTCTGGATTGGCAGTCTATGTTTGCCAATAGTAACGAACTTCTCAATATTCTGCTCTGTAAAGCCTTTTTAATGTTTCTTCTCCTTGTAATGTGCAGTAAGAAGAATCGGAAAGTGGAACAATCAAAGACAGCGACTGACGAAATCCAACGAGCTGCCGTTGGCAGCAGAAATCCTGGAATAGTAGCAACTCTGCGGAGGATGCCCATCAACCCTCTTGCTCGCAACTCTTGCCAGAGACGTATTGTTCCCATACGAACCCCGATAAGTCCCCCGCTGTCCACGTCATCTCCCCGTTCCAGTACGTCTGAAACTACACTGAGGCCAGACAGCGGTGCCTGTCGGGACCACGAAAGCCCGGTAACTTTCAAACTTGGTCCATCCTCATGTCTGTTTGGAACTGATTTCTGATTTGACTTCGTATTGTAGCTTCACGGCAAACCCGCGGAGGGTTCACCGACACAGCCTCCTGAAAATGCTAACGAACCTCCCCGAATCCCCAACGGGAGGGTCTCCATCGACATCATCGAAAGCAAAATAACGTGGCCAGAGGGATCCATCCCGAAACGAGTCAAGAAGCTCAGCTGGGAAGATGAATACAACGTGTTTTTTTAAAAGAGTCGCAGAGAATTTTCACATAGCTTTTTGATAAAACTTGACACAAGTTTTAGCCTTGCATGTAAAAGTGCTTTAAATTGTGAATAAAAGAAGCTCATATTTATTAATAAGCCCTTTGTTCAGACTTTCTGCCATCCAATGGAAACATCCGCCCAAATACCAAAGATCAACATGTATATAATCAATCATTAATTTCACGTTTTTCTCGTTACCCTTTTTCAATTCCGAACACTGTTACGCCAAGCATAGAATAACGATGATGACCCAGTAATATCCACTCTTTTTTTGCATTCTTCAAATCATGAGATAAACCGATCATCAGTCCGTTAGTCGGGTCAGGACGGGTGCAAGTTACAGATCACGAATGTTAAACAAGTGAAAGAACTCAAAATACTCGGAGTTAATACTGTACCCAGCAGACGGCGTTTTGACAAATCAAAGATACAAGAATTAGTGTTTTATTGTGTCAAAAGTAGACAAGATGGCAGAATGATCTGTAGTTCTGAAAACTACCGCTAGAGGGCTCTAATCTGGCATATTGCCTTTACAATAAGAGGGCTTTTTTGGGGTCTTACTCCCATCCGTAAGTTCCCTGCAAGGAGGTCAAAGGTTGTAGGTATTATTATGAGGTGTCATTAAAAAAATTAACCAGCGAGTATAACAAACCAGTCTTTGTGCGCATTTGCGGCCGGTTTTCATTGTGGAAAGAAGCAAAATTTGACGCAGCAGAAAAAAAAAGTAAAAACTTCCGTTATAATGAACGCGGCCGTTCAGACTTGCGGTGCAATTAACGTGCAATGCACGCTATTATTCAAAACTTTATACACCCCTGACATGCTATGTGAACTTCACTTACATCGCCAGTTTGTTTATGTTGCTGAATGAAGACTATAGAGTTGCTGTGTCCCTTATTGTTATGCTTTTTTGTGTGTGGTTATTTAGCTTTTGTAATAGCCTTAATTACGCAGTAAACTATAAATCAGTCTTAATTTTGCTACTCCTTGGAATACGGATTGAATTAAATTGTATGTTCACGTAAGTCAATGTCAACGTTACCTTAATTATTACTAGGTTTGACAGGGTAAAATTGCTTCAAAGACTATTTACAACTGTTTGTATAGCCTAACTCAATGAGAATCTGATATAGGTTCTAGGCCAAGTGGGTCGATGTTTACTCAACTTTACGGCATTAAGTTAGAATTCGACTCCAAATTACAACTTCACATTCAACAGAAAACGAACGGCTTTGATCTAGTTAAATTAATGTTAAGTTAAGTAATTTACAACTTCCGTAACAATCTCGTCAAAGTAAAATCAGTATGTGTATTATATTACGAATAGTAGGGAATTTTTCCCTACGTCTGGTCTTCAGATTTGAATGTTTACCGTTACACATCCGTTTCTTTTAGAACCCTGCGTAATATCAGTTCGAATTAGCTGTTGATAAGCTCAGATAGAAGCCATCTCAGTTCTACAGTATCTAACTAAATGTGGTAAAGGTACACTGCAGACTTTAATATAATCGTATCTTTAAAAGCAGACAGGTTTGATTTGAAAAGTAAAAACAGAGCAGGAGTATTTAGGTTCGCACCGGTGTTACATCCCATGGAAAAGCTTGACGCCGTACTGTGAAAAAGCGATAAAACTCTATGTGTGTCACACTCGTAAAAGGCCCTAGTGTTGGTCAAATATTTTGGGCTAGAAAATTGGCAATGGAGGAAGTCGAGCGAGTCATATGGTGCGATTGTGGTAACCTTGCATGGATAGCGCCGCATACTCCCTTTTGTCTGTAACTAGGTTATCATGACAGGAGCCGTTTTCAAGCGACTCTGCGTCTTTAATGAACCCTCTTGTCTTTACTCTTTTCTATTTTATCGCACACGCAATCTGATATTTACCGGGGGAAGTGTTCGATAGCTTTTCTGATATCAACTGAAGCGTACGGCACCTGAATTTGCCGTCTAGTTTATATCTTGTCAGTCTACTGGAGCGTGTTAAAACAACAAGAGGAAAAACTGTAAAGCAGTTTGTGTATACGTGATCAAATGAAAAGAAGGAAGATTTAAGAAGCTGGACGGGATTCTTGAATGTGTGCCCACATACGTACGTAAGCTCCCGCGAGTACCGTTATCGAGATCTGGAATTGCATATCCCGCGCCTTTTTTTTAAACAGTGTAAACATGAGAAAGAAAAACATACTATGCCATTGCAATTCCAATGGAGATGGTCACACATATGAGATTATCGATTCAATTTTATGATGCAAAGTTTGTTCCTGGTTAATGCGGTATATCTGAGATTGTGCAATTAACATATTGGTATACAGTTGCATTCGTCGAGCAATAGCAGGGCTGGGCGATATCCTAATTCCGTTATATCCATTGATTTGATTTGATATATCAAAACAAGGCGTTCTTATGTCAGAATATTGATGTAATCTCAAATCAGAGAAGTGATATGGTGGTTCCTTCGGATACTTCCATTAGATTTTGTATTGCAACGGTTGATCTGATATATCAAAACAAGGCGTTCTTATATCAAAATATTGATGTAATCTCAAATCAGAGAAGTGATATGATGGTTCCTCTGATACTACCATTAGATTTTGTATTGCAACGGTTTTCCCTTGTCTACTTTGATATATCAATACTGAGAATGTGCAGCTAACATATTGCGTCTAGGTGATATACAATTGCATTCGTCGAGCAATAGTAGGGCTGTACGATATCCTAATTCCGTTATATCCATTGATTTGAATTGATATATCAAAACAAGGCGTTCTTATATCAGAATATTCCAAAACAGGAACGTGCATAACATGGTACTTGCGGATGCTTACACATTTGAAATTGTCCATCAGGCTGTGTTATCTCTTGATTGTTTGATATCATATACCCTATCAAGAAAGGGATCCCTATTTCAGCATACTAGTATTTGGATGATGTATATCGATACTTTGATATTCGATATGATAATATCTTCCACCCTGGTGATGTATTGCTTATAACGTATCCAGTATCGATATCTTTTGAATTGTCTATATCAAAATATCAATACTTCAAAAAATGTTCCTTTTACACTATATTTGATATGATGTATCGTGGCTGTAAATTGCAGTATTCGATACTTATACTGTATCGATATCAAGTATAAGACATATCAAAGAATTCCATATCAAATTTCGATATTTACTAATTGATTGTGCTTGTCGTTTGTATGGTATGTCATGTGATACTAACCCTACTGAGCACTACTGAATAAAAAAAAATTAGGGGAAGAACTTGTACAGAAGAGAAGGTGGAACTGCCAGGACCCCCTCTCCTTTCAATGTTCATTTATGGTCAAAGAGGGTAGGGAGCCAAAAGTCCGTTATTGTTTCGCTTGGTGACCTACATCAGGGCTAGCAGAAGGCCACAACACTTCCGACTTTCTCCCGTCCAGAAAGCCGGATCCTTCCCCAGTTTTCTCTACCCGCGCGCCTGTGACGAATCAAGGTTGTTGCGTCACCAGTTCTCTCCTTCCATTCCGTCGGTAAAAGTGACACCGATGTGCTGAAATTCTTCGCATGTCTACCTCGAACACTAGGCACGGGAAATTTCCTTATCGTTACATGTACACGCACATCGAAATTCTGGTTAGAAAAACAATAGGTAAATGTGATTAATGTAACCGGTAAAAATAGCCTATTTTGATTTAACTAAACGATCTCTTCGTCGTGGGAAAATAGTAGCAACGCGTTTTAAAGGGAGAACTGGCAACGTCGTACGTCGCGTAAATCAGGAGCAGCCGCCGTTTCGTTTCCGCACGACCTACTCTGAGTCCCTTGTCAATGCAAATTTCGCCAATTAAACGCCCTTTTTACGGGTTTTCCTCGGACATTCCACCAGCGAAAGAGTTGACGGAAAAGTTGTAGAAATTAAACGGTTCATATCAGAAATTTACCTGTAGGTTTTCTCACGCTTTTGTGTACAACCAGGGAAGTTGTCGAGTTCGTTACATGTACAAGGAAACTTCCCAGTTGTCTGCTGGTCCTTCCGCTTTCTTTGCGATTGATTCTATTGATAAATAGCAAACGTTACTACTTACGTTTTCCAGTGCATTACAGTAGTTCAGTATTCGAAATGAATGAATCGTTGTTTAATCCGCTATTATCCTGAACATGCAATCTTGGCTCCTGTTTTGCCCTCAGGGTATATCCAATGGTACGGAATGAGCATCATTACCCGAGAAGGTATTGTATAGCCTCAGGGCAAACGGAAAGCCAGAGTTCATCACTTAAGTTTAACTTGGATGGTTTAGATCTTATGTAACGTTTTGAAATTTAATTGGGTGACGTTCTGCATATTTGACCTGGATTGGAGCTTCCCAGGGTGACAAGTGGAGCTGTTTTTTTCCCCTTCGTCTATGCCAAGTGAATCGGTTACGACATATGCTAACAAGTGAACTGTAACGGGACTGCAGGAGAACGTCTTCCCATGTCGGTTGGAAAGTCGGCACGCCAATGCATTTTTTACTTTTTTATTTTGTAAATCCTCGGTAAGAAATTCCAGTTTCGGACGTGTTGCAATGATTTTTTTCCTTGCGTTTGTTTGGTTCCAATAGCAGCAGTAATACATTTTCTAATTCGGTTTTTCATTGTTATGGTATGATTTGACTTGGCTCTTGGGAATTAGAGTTAAAACTATAGATTTAACAGTTTAAGTACAAAGCTTAAAACTTAAACTTGAGATGTTTTTTTTAAACGACTCCAAAGAATATTAATACAATCGTTTGAGAATCATCTGTTGGCTTTGTTTTACCGGTTCGAATCACATTTACAATTTAATCCATCACTATTTCTGTGGGATCGATTACCAGTAAATTAAAGTTAAGTGTACTTAATTGTCAGAGTTTGCAACCTTGAAGTCAAACCGATTAAACAGACGTCAGCTACTGAAAAACATTATTATGAACAGTGAAGTACGTGTACAGTCCTGTTAAGACCCTAATAAACTTGATCATAACCACCATCACAGTCAAGTCGATCTTAAAATCCAGTTACAGTCAGACTAGAAAAAACGGTCAAATAACTGAAAGTCAGGGGCTTCCAATCAAAATCTGCTTAAACTTGACGTAAAAATCAAACATAATTGGCAACACTGAAGCTGAAGATCAAACAACAAATTACGCCCTAGATCAATCAATCTTACCATTCGAAAAATAACGGGAAAGGCGAACCACCTAAACGCAGGATGACAAAAGCCCAGAAAAGATTAAGAATCAATCGAGGGAGTAAGTCAAACAATTTTGAGGTCGCCGGGCAGAGGGCCAAGATGTTAAGGGGGCCGACATGTGCAACACACGCCTTTTTTCCCCCCGTCAGATTACAATAACCAGGTTCGAACCTGTCTGTAGGAAGAGACGGCATTCAGGTCAAAAGCATCACTATGTGAACAAATGAACGCGCCTCTTTTCGCACAAAAACACAAGGCGCCACATCCATAAAGAACGTCTCATCATTTTCTTTGTAGCCAGACCTCGACCGAATCATCTTTTTCGGTGTGTGTCTGCATAATTCCCGAACCAATGGTTTGACCCGATTTGATCACGTGCGGACGTTGTTGAAATTGAGGGCTGGTGTGTGTGTGTGTGTGTTTGGACTTTTTCTACGGAAATGGGTTCAATCCGACAGATATGAGGACGGGGAAAAGAACAAATCGAAATTGCGTCATTGCTGAACCGAGTTGAGTTGCCTTGATTCGAGATGAGCGACATGAAGTCAAACTAAAAAAAAAACAACTCGGATAAAAAAGCCGAGCTAAGTTGAATCGACCCGACTCAGTATAACGAGCTTCGAAGCCAAGTCGACATGAATTGAATGGGTTGAGTGGAGTCGAATTTTCAGTCGAAACGTGTCGAGTCGACTCGAATTAAAGCTCCTTAAAATCAAACCCGAAGTCGACTTCTCAGCAGTCGACATGCTTCCAACCTCAACACGAAGGTTATACCGGGTCTTCGCATCGTAGCCGAATTCGATAACAATATTAAAAATCACGTCGAATTTAATGAGAACCTGATTAGTTTTGTTGGAAAAATTAATTCATTTTTTAAAAATCAAAGCTATGCACGAAATCACTTCATGGATAAAATTCCAGAGTTATAATTTAGAGTTGTGCAGGTAAATAATAGTTCTAATGCAACGTTCACTTCGACTTACTTTTAAAATGTTTAAGTTCCCTTTCCCTTGTTTATTTATTTCGAGATTTTTCACCAAATTTCTCTCATTCCTGGCTGTCCTATCGATTTTTCTACTCAGCCGTTCATTTGTTTATCTTAATTGGTTGCGTTTTTTGATGATCAAAACAAGCAAGTCATTGTTGCCTTGGTGAAACCTTTCGATAACGAGTTGGTTTTTTTCAACAGTTGAATAGGACCACGAAGCAACAAGAATGAGGTCCGGCAGATACAACAAACATCTCTCCTCCTGACTGTTTAATAGAACATGCAGACAAACATTGGAATTGTCTCACTGTGGACGAAAGCACCCTGACCAAGATATCGGGGACGCAACATGAAAACATCGACGAGTCCAAAAGGAAGTCGGTCGTTAGAAGAAAAAAAAATTTCTCTAATCGGTTCCATAATTAAGAACTGAAACATTAATACAAAAGACAAGTAGCGCCGAAAGCATCAGTGCAGAGAGAACAATANAAGACATTCACACTATGCAGAAATATAACGAAGTCAGAGGTCATAAACTATATGGGCCGTTCAAACAAGAAACACAACATAGTAGATGCACACTGAGTTGAATCCTGAGAGTTGATACGACACCCACGGATGTGGGAACATCATAGATGAAACCTTTACCAATCGTTTTGTTGATACAAGTCGCAACAGCAACTTTATACAATCACGAGAATATAATCGTAAGTATCTTAAAAAAATAACCATCAGGAATAGTTATATCACTAATAACATGTACTAAAATACTATCTATGTTAAATGCACTATTATAGTATACTAACAGTTGAAAAAGACAACTGAACCAAGAAGAATAACCCTTCAGACACGAAACTGCTAGTTGCCTATGTACCACATGAATCTGAACTTGACTGATTCTTCGCATTATCTCAACCAGGAAGTAATATTAACAAGCAAGAACCCTTTAGGAGAAAGTTCCTCTTCCAGACATAGACAGGGGCCGGAAACAGGGGAAAGTACTCTCCACCGATACTCCTGGGTTTTTAACTTCCATTATCGATGCAACTAGGGGCCACGAGAACTTCGGGCCCCGCCTCAGAGAGAGAAATTTTTCAGGGTGAAGCAAGGCGTGTATCCTGGTTGCTTCTCGAAGAGTAAGAATAGGCGCGGGAGCGGCCCCAAAAGCATACTTTCAAATCCCAACCCACTCCAGCACACCTTTCTAACAAAATGAAGAATCGACTTTTGTTTTTCTCTAGATAAACTATTTAGAACATCGGTTATATATATATTTTTAAATAACTAACTGGCATACTCATCTTCTGCGAGTAATGCCAGATAGTTTTAGATTAGGATAGATAGGATAGAGTTTCTTTGTTTTCAATTCGACCTGATTTTCTATTCGTGCATTTCGTTACAGATCACGGTAACATTTACTTTAGCTTCCCTGTATACGTCCTCGCAGCGGGTTCGAACCGGGGCCTGTCGATTGACTGACCGGGTCATGTTACTGTGGTACTGGATCACTGTAGTAAGATGACAATGTTCAGGCATAGGGCAAATTAAGTGGCTCACTGAGTTATGTTCCTGCTGCACATCTTTTAAATAAGACCTCAAACAGTCAAACACGGCATTTTCCACGGGGCGTGTTGGGCCAGGTTGGGGTTTGAAAAGAGGCGCCCCGGAATTGGTATGTAAAGTATACAGCCTCACAGAAAGGAAAAAAATCTTTTAAGGACCGGCTGCAAAGAAGAAAGTGGGACCCGCGTGCTGACGTCACAGAACCCAGTGGTGAGTTATTGCAACGAGCTTCTCTCTCTCCCTGCTGACCTACATCTCGGGCCCCCTCCGCTTCCCGATCAACCGTCGACTCAACAGGATTCAAAGAGTGACGCCATTTTTGTTTCCCGCCCAAACTTTTCCCTCTAATTCACCTCACGGCCTCAGCGAATTCCCAACTCTTTAGTCAATGTTTTATCGCTTCATATGTTGAAAATTTATGCTAAAGATGTCGTAATATCGAAATAACTCCCTGTCACATCGTTTTCGTTTGATCTAAAACTTCCAGCTAGAACTACAGTGGCTACTAATGGTTGATGAATACATTCACATATAGCTTAAAGTTATTCATACTGGTTTACAAAGCAAGTAAAAATATGCAAAAAGCATCATCGTAATGTAAGATACACTCGAAACTGGTTGGCCCACCCATGAGACAAAAAACACCGATTTAAAGGTTCAACATACTTGTAATTAATTACATCCAACTCTTCTTTAGACGAGTATATATATACGATGAGACAACCGGTTTCAGATAGTCTTTGCAGTATAGTAATTTGTAATCTGCAAACTGTCTAAACATGTACTCTTTTCAAAAGTACCGCCGTCCGCATCGACACTCATATGAAATTCAAGGAACGTAAACTGTGTCGCTTCATTGCACGTGATATAGTGTATTACCGGCTTTTTTTTCCAGAGATCTAACCTATACCCAAGGGTTGGTATTGCGTTTATCCGTGTTGAGAACAAGGATCTTTGTCTTGCAACTCTGCTCGACGCGTAGTATAGACAACTTTCCCGGGCCTTTTATATAAAGGGCTCCTTGCTTAAGCTGAACCACCACAACAATACAGCTGCTGCAACACAGCAAAACCTACAAGAAGAGAGCGCCCGTTCAAACAACTTTGTTCTGTTGTTTCATACGAAAGAGCTCTTTCCCCATTCTAGTACACGGATACGCAACCTCAGGTAAACTTATCATCAGCTTCATTAACTTTAATTTAAGATGTAAGAAACCTTAACGGAAAACTATGTGGACTAGACAAGTAAAGTAGAGCAACGGTCTGGGGGTAAGCCCCTATGCTTTCAAATGCTTCCTGTTTGACTCGACGCCAATGGGGTCATCACAAGTTTTTGCTATTCCTTTTTCTTTATTCACATTTGCTATTCTATAACTGAAAAGAGGTCACGACAGGTCAAGTCCTCAGGAATGTAGTTTCAGTGGTTCTGGGGGAAAAAAAAGGTCACCGCTGTCCTTGATGGTGATGACCTGGTGTTAGGGAAATCAGTTAAGACTTAACGGCAGGTCTGCAGGATATGACAAAATAGGCTTTTAACGGTACTGGTTGACCTTTTCTGACCCTCGGCGTGGGAAATTTGGATATCCACCTTGTCAAATGTGAGAAGCAGAAATTCCCTTTTGCTCCCCCGGTACGTGACAACAAGTTGAACGCATGGAAAGCGACAAGAAACAGTTTTAATTATAACGCAACTTGGTCCAAATTAACCGCTATCAAAGGGTGGGAAAAAGCAACGGTATGTTTGCTGAAGAGTTTTTACAGCAGACGACATACATTCATCCGGCAGGCAGAGATTTCGGTCTTACCTTCTTCTGGGAGGGAAATTATAGGGACCGTGAAATGTAGGTAACATCCATTCGGTAGGTCTGACTTGTTCATGCAAAACAGGGCGGGGAATTGGGGGGAAAAGAGAAACAAGAAAGACTATTTCCTCCAATTTGAATTGAAACGCCTTGCCGCACCAATAATTAGACCTCCTTATCTCTCGCCCGAGTTCGTCCCGCATCTTGTCCTTTGTATATGGTCTCGTGAAAACAGCATCGCGGAAGTTATGCATTTTGTTCCCCATGGCCGTAGTATAATTATGATGTATTAATTTTCCTCCAGTGGTAAATTGACCTTACCCGGGGCATGTTGACCTTAAGAACAAAGCGTAAGTCAGTCAATTGGGGCGTCAATTACACGGTGGGTTTCCTTTAGAACTCCGTAGGGCCCTTAGGGGGGAGAGTAAACTTGAAAATCTCCTATCGCAGAATCGACAATTGAACTACAGCGGCGACTGTCATTTCAAACAATGGTTCTCTGAAGTAGTAATTAGTTAGAGAGAAAAAATCGTAGCCTTGCGACCAAAAGGAATCCAAGAGATGATGCGGTGACGTGCTGGGCGCGATGAGAGAGTGCCAACGGTTATAATGTAACGGTACCCAAAAAGTGACGTCACTTCACCCTCCCTCTGCAGGGCGACATTGGTTTCCCCTCGCGCAATCCAAACGTTTCCACAACTTGTGCGTCCCTTTCCAGAAACGCGGTAAACAGGTTATTCTCTTTTTCCTCATAGCCCTAAGATCTCTCTTACTGATGAACTACATCCCAAAGATGTACACGCACCATCCGACCGTTAAAAAGGGCAGGAATTTCGGCAGAGTGAAAATCGGTTAAAAATTCCAAGCGAGTTCCTTTTCAAACAAACGAACGGGGGGTGTGTGTTTTGTAAGAAAAAAGGAAGGGCTTTCGCGGGGCGTTTCTTGTTTACAGCTCGTAGGTTAGGGTTCCTTCCGTGCGTCTGGGTCGCTCGTCGTCAGTCCTCTGGTAGATTTCAACCGAGGCGGTGGTACGCCTTCGTCAGTTCCTCCTCTCTAGCTCTTTGCAAGCCAGTACCTTCGAGTGAACGTTCCAAGTGTCGCCTTTTACAGAAACCCTATCACTGCAACAGTACATATCATATTTCAATCTATAGCAATTACGTTTTTAAATATACATACAACTAATTTTACCTCATTGGGCCCCATACTCATATACTATACACAAGGCATAGGTACTGAGCATATGGTGTACATACATACTAGTATTGTAAATAAGGTCATAACGGTCATACTCAATCTTTTTTTTCTCTCCCCCCCTTTTCTAGGTTTCACATTTGACAGAAAATGAAGCTCTGGATAAGCGTCCTATTGGCGGTGACCGCATTCCATGCTCAGGTAAAGAACCGTCTGCTACGTTTTTGTCTACTCGTTTTTCCCTGTATGTGCGTACTCCACGTGTAACAGTCAAGTCTTTTCGAGGGTTGCTTTTACCACCGGCACAGAGAAAGAGGGGGGAGAAAGCGCAACAATGGAGAGAGAGAGGGTAGAAGTAGGTCAGCCGGATGCGGAAACCTACCGTAAGAAGCTCGTGTATCACAATACTGTCTGCACGATAGATCTCTCGATCGAAACTACGCTAAAGTTTTAACGACCTCAGTTTTAGCGGTAACTTCCACGAGGTACTTTTACGTTATTGTTGGAAGACACGAGGCATGACTGATGTAACCAGAATATGGATTGCGCAGCGTTCGCCATCTGCTACGAGGGCATTCTGTTAAATTACCGTTGGTTTGTGCTTTTTTTTCTGACGAGCCAATAATTTTCTTCTCCTCCGTCACATCGAACTTGGTTTTTGTAGGAAATGTAATAAAATTTTCCAGAGATTTCGAACGTATAGGGCAGACCCGGAAGAAGCCGTAACTGGTTGTTTGCAGATTGGTGTTCATTTCCAAAGAAGATTCTAACGACAGAGCAAGTTAAACCTTTTTGTAAGCGAAAACTGTATTTGAACAAGGAAGTTCGAATTTGTCTCATGCGTGCCAAAATTGTTGGTGGCAAAAAAAGAGCGGGAAACAAAAAGAGAAAAAAAGTTACGCCGGTGGGAAACTGTGAACGGTACACGGGTCATCTGTGAAAAGAAAGCCAGGCAATAAAGATGGAAGTCATTAGATTGTAGAGCGTAGCCACCAAACTCCCGCGGGAGGGGATTTGACCTAAACAAAGTAGTACCTTGGATAATCAAGAAGAGAACCTTGCCCAAGGCCGCGCAGCTACAGAAACAGTTAAAAATCCCTGCCGGGTTGTTTCGGCAGGGTATTCTTCATATCTTCTAACAATTGCTCCTTTCTCGAGGATGAAATTTGTTTCGCCCAGATAAGCGTTGAACCGGCAAAAGGGGCCGTTTCGTACGACGGAGACAGCTCGACCGGAGAGATATTGTATCCGTCTCGGCAGGCACACTTTTCATTAGAAGTCTGCACGTACTTTTGCATCCTTCTGTTTAAAAAACAATTCTCCCAACAGTTGATTTGCATAGAAGATTTATAGCCGAAGATTTGGAAAAAAAAGTTTTTTCGTAAAAGTAACAGAAAAAACATTGGGGAGATTTACGAGTTTTCCAAGAGATTGAGTTTAGCCGAACACGGCAGCTGGGTAATGGGCAGCGTTCCGTTCGACAGCATCCACAATGACACCAAGAAGACCGTTTTTCACGCACCAACTGTTATATTTCGTTTACCGTTGATCAAATTGTACCGGTATCGACTACTTTAACCGATCGTTTGGAAACTGTTCCATCATGAAATACTTTCAATATGTTTAGAACTTCATGGGAAACTTATAACCGCGTTGTACAAACTGTGAGAAAAAACAACAACATTCCACTGTAAACTTATGTTTTCTTTGTATTTGACAGGTCGTATTTTCCGACAAACCTGCCGATTCGGCTGCACTTCCTCTAGAACACCGCGGTGTTCAGCTTCCTCCTCCCGGTTTTGGCGGCCCAGCCCCTGTGTACCCAGGCAGACCCGGTGGCCCTGCATATCCTCCCCAGCTTCCACCGGCCGGACCTGCCCCAGGTTACCAGGGTCCTCCCGTCCCACCAGCTGGACCAAGTTACCAGGGTCCCCCAGTCCCACAGCCACCCCAGGTACCGGCTTATCCACCCAATGCTGCCCCAGTTTCCGATGACCCTTGGCCCCTTGCCAACCCAGTGGACATGCCCCAGATCAAGAATCTGCAGGTGCAATGCGAAAAGACTCATATGAGGGTCAACGTTGAGTTCGACCGCCCCTTCTACGGTATGATCTTCTCCAAGGGACACTACAGCGATCCCGCTTGCGTGCACGTGCGACCTGGCAGCGGTCAACTGAGCGCCACCTTCGACGTCTACCTCAACTCTTGCGGAATGACCTCATCAGCCAACCAGGGTGTTGCTGCAGGTTACGGCCAGCCGTCGCCCTCGGGTACTTTCGTCGAAAACACAATCATTATCCAGTACGACCCCCTTGTACAGGAAGTCTGGGATCAGGCCCGCCGCCTGCGCTGCACCTGGTACGACTACTACGAGAAGTCCGTCACTTTCAGACCCTTCCAGGTTGATATGCTCAACGCCGTCACTGCCAACTTCCTCGGTGATAACCTGCAGTGCTGGATGCAGATCCAAGTCGGCAAAGGTCCCTGGGCTTCCGAAGTCAGTGGAATCGTCAAGATTGGCCAGACTATGACCATGGTTCTCGCTATCAAGGATGATGAAGACAAATTCGATATGCTCGTCCGCAACTGCGTCGCCCACGACGGTATTCGCGCTCCTATCCAACTCGTCGACCAGTACGGTTGCGTCACTCGCCCTAAGATCATGAGCAGATTCCAGAAGGTTCGCAACTTCGGTCCCTCGGCCTCTGTAGTCTCTTACGCCTACTTCCAGGCTTTCAAGTTCCCCGACTCGATGAATGTCCACTTCCAGTGCGTCATCCAGGTCTGCCGCTACAACTGCCCCGAACCCAAGTGCGACGGAGGAGCACCCGCTGGAGATCTCGGCTATGCTGCCTCCAACCTCCCAGAACCCCGAGTTCCCAGTGGCGCCGCTGCTCAACCCGCTGGCCAAACAGCCGCTCCCGCACCTCAGCAGGGTTACACTAGCGTCAACCGCAACGGTGAAGCTTCGGAAACCAAAGAACGTCTGTCAACCTTCGGCCGTCCCCGCTCCGCTGACGGTGACATCCCTACTGTTAACGGCACCCGAAGCAGGCGTTCCAGCGACCGCGTTCTTCACGTGTACAAACGCGATGCCCAAGAGATGACTGATGTCAACACCGTCCGCATTATCCAGGTCGTCGCTCCTGGCGATGTGGCCTTCACCCTGAACCCCAACCAGAACGAGACCGTAGTTGTCCAGAGCGTTCGCGATGTCGACGGTAACCACATCTGCATGTCGATGCCCAGCTTCGTCGGAGGACTCACCATGCTCCTGTTGGTTCTCATCATCGCCTGCATGGTGGCTGCTTTCCTCATCATCCGCGTCCGCCATTTTGAGCGCAAAGGAACGGGTAGCTCCATCTCTTCGCTGGCTTACGATAACTCTGACTTTGTCAAAGTATCGAATTAAGCAAACGACTCACTAGTTTTCTTTTGTCTGCCTTCCACTTTTCCTAATTGGTTCCACAAGTGAGACGCAGCTGGCTCTGCCAACCTCTTAATTTTATTCTCCCATGA
>JAIQCU010000832.1:0-33377 GCA_022114935.1 Leptestheria dahalacensis
GGGGGGGGTTGTGGGTGGGGAGGAATTTTTCATATAAAAAAGGCAGTTGTAAATTAAATGGCCATAGGAAATAGTTTCGCATGATGTGTGTTCTTTCTTTTCTATTTTTTGTTGTTATCTAGGGGCCGGAGGTTCCAGTCCAGCTATCAACAGTAACACATTGCCGCCTAGTCTGCGGGATCGCGGTTTCGGCGACCGCGGCCGCATCAACCGCAATGGGATCGGCTCACGCGACCGGGAGTCGTCGTTCTACAGCGAACGCTCCGAAATGGACCGCAGTCTTTATAGCGACCGGGATCGTGGATACCTTAGCGATATTAGCTCCAGGTAAATGACTGTAATAATAATACTTAATAGTTAATTAATAGTTTATGAATAAGATAAAAAAAAAATTAAATTACCATACACAATAGTTACTGTATATAATGTTAATACTTGACATGGATATTGTTACAATAATATGTCATATAATTTAGAACATAATATAATATATATATAATAAATGAAACTATACAAAGTAATAGTATTCAGATAATTTTTAAATTAAATATAAGTATAGTAATAGTGTATTATTATTGTTATTATAGCAATTATAGTATTATTAGTATTTTATTCAATTTCCAAATTTCTGAGATATAAAAAGAAAACTGGAATTCACGTCGTTGAAATAGGAACGGATCGCCGTTTTCTTAGAGGAAAAACAAATCTGTGAGATTCAATCCTTCAAGTTATAATTAGTTGACTAAAACATGGGAGTCTTATACCTCCCTACCAACAATACAGAGAGGGTTTTTGTTGCTACGAAACGCTTTTCCACTTCTCAGTTTGCCTTCCTTTTTTTAAACTCCCCCGTGCCAATAAATTAGTGTGACGCGCAAAAACAAGAAATGTTGTGACAGGTTCCGAAACGGTTGGCTATTTATCCTCCAGTCAGGCGTGGAAGGCGACCGTCTGTTGTTATTACAGCGGCCTTTAACTTGGGTGCCAAAACAATAACAACGTTACCCTGGCAAAGAGGTCCGGGAAGCATTTTTGACAAAATATCTCTCGAATACTTTTAATGAGTCGCCGTGTAACGTATCCCAATTATCTTGTAAAGTTTGTAAATACTAAATTTATATGAAATATTTGTCGTATAAATCTATATGATGACTATAATAGTGTGATTGTTATAATGTGGCAATGGGCCATTCAGCCTAAATAGATCAAATATACGTAAATAAATTTGCTATATAATTAATTATAATATTTATAACACCGTAATTTCAAGCATTTCGGTAAGACCATCTTAAAAATGACGGTAAAATACTCTTTTATGTGACTAGGGCCAACAGTTTCTATGACCGACAAGACAGTCTGCGCTCGGGATACTTGAGCGACCGCGAATCGCGTGCCGCCTACGGGGTCGTCCAGCAAACGTCGGTGGAGAGCGCCGATTCCCGACTCTGCTATCTCACGTCCTCGGAGGTAAGTGGCCGGTTTCAGTCGTTCTCTGTTTCGAAGTTAAGTCAAAGTCGAAGACACTGTTGCCATACTATGTCCACAAGATGAGCTTGTGTATCAGTCATCTTAAACCTACTGAAAACGTATAGCCTAAGTAGAGTAAAAGGTCATGGACAGCGTTTATGGAGTACTACATCCGCTCCATAAAAACGGTTACTCTGCATCGTAACGTTGAGTTACGAAATAACTAATAATGCAAAAGAGTCATTACGCCAAGTGCTTACGTAAGTAGTATGAACGTGTTAATGAAGATGTCTTTAGCAACTGACTCGCTTGTCTCTTAAATTTGATGGAAAAATCCGACGAATTCATCGTCTGGCCAAACCGGAGAAGTTCAGTTCAAATTCAAACTTAATTTCAACGGAGAAATCAAAGAAATAATAATAGTTGCTAGGGTGATTTGACCTCGTTTGACCTTGTCCTAGTAGGGCTATATAATTGGCGTAAAACGATTGGCCAAAATTCCTGAGACCTCTAGGGAGTCTTACCTTGGACTTAGATGTTATCCATGGTGCCAATGTCTAGCATACCGGTTTGATGCGCTGAATCGACTAACCGTTACTCAGATAGTAATCACACTCGAGTAAAACCGCAAACCCCAAGTAATCGTATCTGGGTATCTATCGATTACTATATCAACAGCTAACCCGATACTTAAACTGCTCTGTTTAACGTACGGAAAACGCACTGACTTGGCTATTCCCGAGGTGATAACTCGGGGTATATAGCGTGATTACCACGATTCCTCAGATAGTAATCACACTCCAGTAACCGGGAAAACTTAAGTAATCATATCTCGATATCTGTCGATTACTGTCAGACTTTAACCGCTTTGGTTGTTAAACGAGATACAACCCTATGTATAAACGCTGACTTGTCTATAGTGGGAGCAATAACTCGGGGTGTGTAGCGTGATTACCACGATTACTGTTGCAATCTAATGCTCGTGATGTGACAGAGTCGCTTAATTGCAATTACCGACTGATTACGCTGCCCGTGTAATCACTTACGCCTCGGACGACTTGTGTTGCATGCTCAATGCGCGCTCGGTATAGCTTCTCTTTTCGACGAGTGTAGCCCCCGTGTGACCTCCTTTTGATGCACCTCGGGGGAATTTGAGAAATGGCATTGGCATTTATTACGTTCAGTTAGCGTCGTCATAGCAACAGGAAAAGAAGTCGTCCGCGCTGGCCATGAATTTCGCAGCAGCACTTGTGCAGCGAGTTAGCTGGTGGAAGCAGAAATCCTATAACCTGGTTAAGGTAAGGCGAATGGGATGTGGGTGCGTAACTAACGGTGTCGTTTCCTCCCCCTTTAAAAAAATATATATCTCGGCCAATTGATTATCTACGGTTTATAATCATAAAGAGATAATTAATCATTTTAAGGGAAAGATTTGCAGCGTGAAAGTATCTACGGTCTGTCTATATACTGCCCAAAAATTGGGCGGGTTCGGTTTTTTTTTCGCTGTTTCTACACTTTGCGCCCTTTTGGTCGTTCTGACGCTGGTATTGTGCGTCACAAACGACGAGGCTTAAGTTGTATTCATCTGGTTTCGCGAGCCCGGGGGGGAAGAGACGCTATAGACAGATGTAGGTTTGTATTGGCAAGTTGTCAGGCGGGGGGTGGGGGTTGGGGGTGTGGGGGCTGGGGGAAAGAGATACAAAACTGGATAACTGGAAAAGAAACTTTGTTATCCTGTATTGGGAATGGCGGCTCGGGTGTGTTTTTTTTTTTTTTGGTAATTTCGTATCACCAAAGGGGGAAATGCAAAAGAAACTACGAGATAAGAACCCTGGTTGATACCCAACGTTAGAGAAATTATTATTAGGATTACAGGAGATGTAAAGGCAATTAACAAAAAACCGCGGATGTCCAATAGCAAATATAGGGATTTCAATATGTCGTACAAATTATAATCTAGTCCAATAAATATATATATATATATCATAATAAATTATTTAGTAATAAGAGGAAGTAACTGTGTTTGAACGAATTGCTTATAGGACGATTGATGGAGTCGATACTGCAAAGTTCTACTCATGTACAGTTTTTGATGGAGTCGATACTGCAAAGTTCTACTTATGTACAGTTTTTTTTAAATATTAATTGAGGAGTATTACTAATTGCTTGAAAAGGTTAACAGGTGAGCAGAGTATGAATAAATAAATAGGTAGAAGTAAAAAAGCAATACATAAGCAAGCTAATAAAAATATTCAAGTGTAATATAATTCATAAACATTTAATAAAATTCGGTTGTAATAAAAGTGAAAGCTGTGATTAGAGTACAAGTACTTAAAACTGAAGGTGTAGTTACAAACTAAGAAATAGGAGACGATTCCTAGTAGCGTATTCTTATAGTATTATGGAACTTCGATTCTGAATGGGTGAATTTTGTTTATTTTTTTTCTCACGCATGGTGTTATTTATAGAATATTCTTTATGATTAATTATGTAATTGACATCATTATGTAATTATATGTGTTATATTATTATATAGAAAATATTGGGTATCCCATTGGGCAAACCAGTTCAGTCTAGAGAACAATAAGTTATAGCAATTTTGAACTCAACTTTTAGGATTTTATGTTCGCAAAACTAACGAGCCGATTTCACTGGAAAAGTTCAGAAATAGATATCCATGTATCATTATCGTAATACATGATTAATCTCTACAATGTTCTGTTGAGAATCTTCCAAGAATCTTCGACTCGGTCAACTTTGCTCCAATTGCCCCACGACCACGACAGTACGAGGAAAAGTTTCCGCCAATAAGACTCGTGCAATATAACGGGAATCACGCAAAACTCCGATTGAAACAAACACACTCCACCAGAGTTTGGTGGTTTCACCTCAGTCGACACAGTCAAAATTCGATAGTGGAGTCGAGTTCATCATTTGACCACTCGGCGCCCGTTGGTTATTCATATCGCCATCATTAAAGTTTCCACTCCTCCAAGCTGTCGCAGTCAAACTTTTCGCCACCGGCTCCGACATAACTCGCTAGCGTGATAGCACCAACCAAGTGGAGCGCTCTCAGTCAACACGACAAACGGGAAAATTAAAATTTACAAGAAAACCCGCAAATGCAATATATTATATTCTATTTTAAAAAAATATTATGTAAATTAATAAACAATAATAATGATAATACAATTTAAAAAGGGGTCTTACTGGCTCCTACGTTTACAAAGATACAGCAACCCAAAATTTACTGAATGTAGTATTTTCTTATGATCACGAATATAATTGATGATGACAATAGAGTATAAGATTACATAACATACTTACTACTGTACTTATATACTTATAGTTAATATAATATTACTTAATGACGTAATGTGATTAGAAATAATACGAGTTCAATACTGTATAATTTAAATGATACTTATATCATAAGTGAAACTATTTGATGTAGAAAGTAGTAATCGAGTCTACTGCCCCTAGCTTTCGAACTATAATATGTAAATATATACTATGTTTCGACTTGGATAGTGAACTTAACGTTAAAAGCGACGCTCTGTGTGGTTTAGACGCGTGTGGGTTTTTTCTTTCTTATTTATTTAGACGTCTTTCTCGATTCGTCCAGCGAGTACCTCACTCTTTTTCCTTGCATCAAATAGGACAGAGTTTTTCCACGTGTGCTTCTTGTGCGGTTGTCACACATGTTTTATTGATTTTGTAGGCTTGTGTGACGCAGCTAGAGCACCACTTTTATTTTCAGACTTTTTCGTTGTTGTTGCTCTGTTGCTCCCGCGTTGAATTTCAACATTCGATCAGTCGGTAAATGTTGACGGTTAACCTAAAATTAGATCTGGATGACCAAATTTACATACTATTAATACTGTACTATTTCAAGGTCCGTACGATTCGCTTTTTGTAACTCGGTGAAACTGGACTATCGATCTAGAAATCGTGCATGATCGTTTTTAACCTTCGATTTGAAGTTTTAAGAATTGATTTTAGTGTATGACAGGTTACTAGCACTTTACAGTAATCTACAAATGATTCTTGTGTATAATGGTTATATCCCCTCATTCGCGATTCTTTCAGCTTGAGGATACAGCTCGGACCTGTTAAGGAAATAATGGATCTTTTTAACTTAGGAATTTAATTTTGGCAAAACTAATAATCCGAATTTAATGAAACTTTACTAGTGTATAAAGTGGTACCGGTTCTACATTCAGTATTTTTTTGGTTGTGATATCTGTGAAAACGTGGGTGCTATAAAAGCGATCAAATGTTCCCCAGGAAGAAGCCTTTTTTAAATGCTCTAGACTGTACCGTTAGTTAACTAATCATGTTACCTCGAATGATTCTTGATCAGTATGCCGAAGACTGATGATTCTTCTACTCCCTCGCGTATCCTATTTGAAACTCGATAAGCATGTTTTCTGAATTGAAAGATCTTTTAAATGGAGTTCTGCGATCGCGTGACAAATTTGCCCGACGTCTCACATTTTTTCTCCCCGTCCCGTGGAAACCTTTCCCGTTGCGAAGCAAAAATAAGGGAATGAGTCTGAAAAGCCAGGCAGACGTAAAAGATGGCAATCTCTTTTCAGTGAAGAGAGCAAACGGGTACAAGTTTCAAAAGAGGAGAAGAAACCTCTTTTTTCCTTGCAGTAGAGAAGCAAGATGCACCGAGAGGAAGTTTTTTTTGGGGAGAAGATTATACCGTGGGGTTCGCAAGTCTGAAAAATTCTCGAAGAATTCAGCCAAAACCTCGTGAAAATTTGGAGGGAAAAATTCCTGGAGAAATTTTTCAAAATACCAATGCAGGGAAAATGTAGCAAAAGGAAGGTCTAAAAAAATTCACGTGTTCGTTTTCTACTTTTTCGCGGTCTAGTGTAACTGATCTCTTGTTGGGGGAATGTTGGTTGCTTATTGCTGGTACACTATCAGAAATATAGCAACCCCAAAAATACCAAGTGTAGAGCTAGTGGTACTTTATATCCTCTTAAAGTTTAGTTTCGATCGCTTCGTTAGTTTTGGCAAAATTAAATCCTGAAGTTTGAAAATCATCTTCATCTCCCGCCGTTGAGAACGTTTTTCTCCTTCTCGCGCTCTACTGTACTGTACACAGCACGGTGGATACATGGAAAGTTGCATCTTCCCAGATGTCAAAGTGTGTCGTCCTCTTTTGTGTAAAGTTGCAGCAATGTTGTCGGTTGGTCTAAGGTATCAAGGGGAGCGTGTATAACTTGCACCCGAGAAGGGAGCTTGACGCCCAGTGTGCATGAATTTCCCATTGAGCTCATCTTTAGAGCTGTTTTGCCCATTTGTGTGCAGCATATTTACGGCTGCTGACGTGTCTCTTTAATAGCAGCATAAATGTAAGCCCTCCCTCACGGGGGGGTACGAATGGGGTTCTCTCCCACTCTTTTTCCCCCTCTAGCCGAAAACAACCCCTTATTGATATCCGTGTTGTACAAACGGCTTATTCTGCTAGATTGACGGATCCCCTTTATTGCTGCAGCCTCGTTGGGATGCACTTGTCCCTTTTATCCCCCCCCTCCTCTCCTGATGCCCAAGACTAGGCAAATGCCGGCCAATCCTGTCCATTTGCTCTCAGGAAGAAGAAAGACATTAAACAATACGGAAGATGGAGAGGTTTAGCTTCTTACTCGGGCCCCGTGGGTCGCGAGCTTGCATGGCTACATTATAATCAACACGCTGGCGAACACACACACGAGGGTGGTTACGTAGTCGAGTATATTGAGTGGTTTCAAATCCAGTTAGCTAATGGAACTAAGTTGTAAAAACTGTGTTTGGATAGGTTGTGTGAGATGCAAGTATAGCTCAAGTGAAGGTTATTCAGAAGGTATAAACTTACACAGGTTAGGTAAGGTTTACACTCGGTAGGTGAGGTTAGGTTAGGTTAAAGGCTTGATTAGGTTTAGACTCAGTTTGGTAAGGGTGTTGACCAGTGCTGAATCTTGTGCCGCGTATAGGGGAAAAGGGAGTCCTGAAATGGCGGAAAATTGTTGTAATTTCCAACCTTGAGAATTTTATTTTGGCAAAACTAACCAACCGATTTTGACGAAACCACAAGGACGCATTAAGCACTGTTCGATCTACGTTCAGCATTTTTTGGGTAGTTATAGCTTTGAAAGTGTAGGAGCAATAAGCAGTCAACTTTACCCCAGCAAGAACCCTCGTTTTTATAGCTCCAGACTGTCCATTTGGCTATATAGCTTTGGCATTATTAATGTGAAAGGTAAATGCGATATCCTTGTCGGTGTGCTGACATGGTGCTGTTACGCACAGTTCAGTATCAGTTCTCGGGAGTGTTTCACTCGTAGGCTTACGCGTCCCCTATAGGGGTAGTTTGCAATGGGCTTGTGGCGTTTGCAAGCAGCTTAACTTAAGAATAGAAGGGTTCGTCTAAAGCTATCAGTTTAACACTTGTGGCGACGTAATCAAGTTTACAGCATCACGTCTTCGTCAGCGTTTTATGAAGGCTTATATGTTCGGGATTAGTAAGATGGTCTTTCAGCAGGTCCTCGTTGCGTATTATCGGTGAAAAGGGCATGTTTTGGATCTGATTTGGTATGGGTGAAAAGGCGCTGATTGGTACCGTAGTTTAGCAGAGAGGCTAGCGATGAAGGACACCAGAATCTCTTGGGGAGATTTTTATATTTTTCCCAGGGATGCTTGTAAACGCGCTTCTCTCCCTCTCCCCCCCCCCCCACGGTGCACTTATTGAATTACGTCGACGAGTGTATATACGTTTGCTGTGTTGTCGACGACGACCCAGTTGGATTTTCAGTTGTGGAAAACCTCGTTTGTCAAAGAGAGACGCGGTCAAAGAAGACGGGCAACTTTCCATGTTTTCCCACGACGAGCATCCCAATCATTCCCTATGTTTGACTACTTGACTCGTGTCTGCTTTTAAAGAATGAGAAAAAAGCAAGGCGAGATTCTTTCTTTGCGAATATACGATTTGTAATATAGTACGTAGTAGTAGAGTGTAGTATTGTATCACGTTATTGAGTACGTTACGTCATTAAACCTGACTATACTGACTGTGAGTGAAAGTTAATGGTTTACCGATAATGTTGTACACTATTCACTCCTGATTATTCGTCAAATACATCTTACAATACTCCTAATACGATCTGTGAGGTGTATGTAATAAATGAAATATATTTAAACTTCGAAATGTGTATACATATCCTAGAAAGGAACACACAGCAAAGATAATATATACCGTCAAAAGAAGATCCCAAGACGAACATCCCAGTCGTGTACTCGATGTTTGGCTTGATTCGTGTCTTTTTTTTGGTTACCGAAAAAATTTAAAAAATGTCTTGTAGTTTTCAATGTCAATTAAATTTGACTACATACTGTAGTTGTAATGGATGTACTGATAATGCTGTTAAATATGTTATTCCTTTCATTGGTCAAATACATCAATGCCATTCAAAGTATGACCAATGATGTACATTTGATAAATACAGTAGGTTAGGCTTGGAATCCGAGGTTCCTATCTATACATTTGTCAAAAGGAAAAGAATATTATATATCTCATGTAATGTGAAACACTTTCTGCAGGTCTGCGTCATGATAGCGCTATAGTCTTGCGTTACATTTTGAATGTCTTTTCATTTGCCCAAAACCTCCTCCACGAGGAATGAAAGGAGTAGAGTGGGAGAGCGTAAGAGTATTTACTGGGGGATAATGCAAAAGAACGAAATCTCCATGGCAACCAATGGAGTCTTGTCAAACGCGTCACAGAAAAGAGTAGAAGAAGAAAATAATGTATGCTCTCTCTGCAAAATAATCACGTTTCGATGGAAATGTCGTCTGACACACGACGATGGAGGGGGAAAAAATTTACCGGGGCGTAAAAAGCTTGATAATGTTGTCACGACTGTCGCTACAGTTGGATATTACTTGTGCACGATAAGAGCGTCATACCCGGTAACGTCACCCCCATAACCTGTGAGGGTTTCCAATGTGACACTGTCATGACAACATCACGCCGCGTTGCTTCGATAAGCCGTATCGACAATGTTGTTTGTATGTCGACTCGAATGCAAACCTACCGTTGATGGCAGTGACGCGTGAACCATGTGTGTTGGACAGGAGATTCTTCTAGCCGTATGGACATACGGTAATAGTCTTGTGGGCGAGAATAGTAATTAACTTAAGTCCCATTTTAGTGCTCGTAGTTTTGTTGCACATCAACTTGAAACCGCTCAGAACCAGACTTCATTAAACTTGGCTACATACAATAATTGTAATGGTGTACTAGTAATGCTATTGGTCAAATATGTTGTTATTCATTATATTAATTACATTACTAATTCTTGTGTCTATATTTGTTTTCTTCCAATAGACAATGTTTGAAAATTTCTACAGGAGAAAAATATAGTTGAGTATTAATGAATGAAAACCAAATACTATTGATTAGCCTCAGTGGAACTATATTTAGGATTCGAAACCGTTCAAACTGGAAAAGTTGAGGCCAAGTGAGTTCTCCCTGAAATTGGGATTGCGTGTTCGCTTTTTCGTTTTTGTAGGGAAAACTGCAGTGGCAAAGGGACCATCGTTTTTGATCCCGGAATATATTTTAAGTCAAAGGGAAAAAACTTTTTACCTTTGAAGTGTATTCATTAGCGGGCGGGTTTTCAAGTTTTGGATTGGAAAAGCGCCCCTCCGTTTCTCTTAGTTGGATCGCACGCGAAGAGTTGATCATTTTAAACAACTCGATCCCCCCCCCTTTTCAGTTGCCTCGGTAGTCCGGAAACGACAACTTCTGGCTTTGTATCGTTAATTAGTTTCATTACTGTAAAATAATGTTTTGATTAAAATTCTACTTGCACTCGAGCAGAAACTTAAAAAGTATATTCCATTAATATTCAGTTCGAATGAGATGGAGAAGATTGGGCGTACGTGTTTTCTCAGTTGGCCAACACTAGTCCCATGATCTTTAATCTAGGTTTCCTTGTATACTATACAGTTTATTACATCATAAGTTATATTGTATTATTAAATAATTAATTATGGTATATTATATTATATAAGCGTATCGCATAACTAGTAAAGTTGAGTTTAAAAAGTAAAAACTTCGCACTTTGAATTGATTTTACTAATCAGAAGTAGGGCTACTTTTTTCGGTTATAGCCAAGACTGTTTTCCGTCAACCTGTAACATTAGTTTCCTTATATATTTATATTGTACAGTGTTTTGCATAGCAAGTTATCGATATCGTACTGTGTAGTATACATTACTTAACGCTATATTATTGTATACATTATAATTGCAGTATAAGTAAGTATAGTCTTGGGTAGAAAACTTCCAGCAAAGATTTCCACTTTCACTAGAATTTGAAATAATATGAAATTGGGCTATACTTTCGGTTAGCCATAGCAAGACTTCCTGTCATCTTTTAGTTTCGGTTTGTATATATTTTATACAGTCTATTGTATACCAAGTTTGATTGTATACTGTACTGTGGTGTCCGTCATTAAATATTATGTCATTTTAGATCCTATATATTACGTTATGATCCAGGCGTATTATGTAACAAGTATAGTCGAGTATAAATGTGGGGAAGAAAATGTTGGCTAATCTTTTGTGTAGAAAAACTGTTGTTTTCTGGAGGGACATTCTATTGTTTGGACTTGCGTTTTATCGCCGCTGTACACACACACACACGTTTTGAGTCGTCGGGAGGACTATAGCGCAAATTATTCAATTTAGCCTGGCGGGGGGGATTGTTTCAAAAGGAGGCGACTTGGTTATCGTTGATGCACATGGTTTTGACAGGTCGTTTCTAGCGTATTGATTTTTAGTCTTGGTCTTCGTCATTTCCCTCCTCTCTCGGTCTCTTCCCCTCCAACCCTCCCCGGTGGCTGGATGCTGGGCTGCCTTGTCTCGCATTCAATCCAGGGAGCACACGGGGTTCGCTGCATCCGTCAACTGAGATATTGTTCGAGTCGGAATTAAGAGGATGATGTAGCAGTGGTCCTATCGCCATTATTTATACGGGTTTCAATGGTTTCGCTCAATATCGAGATGCGACCCCGCGGTTAGGAGATTATCACAGGAATGTCGAGAGAGAAAAAAACACAATCTGTTGTACAATGAATTACTAGTAAGACATTGTCAGTATGACATTTTAACGATATTTAATGAAATTCAATACAAGTGGTTTAGTTTTAACGGTTATCGTGATATAATTAATGTCTTTCTCCTGAGACAATTGCTGTCTTATTTTGACAACGGATTTTATTCTTGATCTTTCCTGGCGATACGAGAGGCTTATATTACTTAATATTATGTAATTAGCTTTTTTTTTATCTTGGCTTACCCGATCTGCCGGTATGAACCACTACTCTTATGTAATCTGAAGATCTGTCTTTCTTTCTATTGGTACTGACCAGTTCTTCTGAGCCCACTAATAATTTTATTCCAATTCAAATATATTGATATTATAAATTATATATTAATAATATTTTATAGATGCGAAACCGTATTGTCATTTGGTATTATCAGTTCCATACGTTAACCGTACTATAGAGCAGCGGAGCTATCGCATGGATAGGTGTACCGTTAGTATTTGTAGTAATGTCTAGTTTACTATGATGACTAACCAACTATGTTAGAGTCAGTTCGATTATCGTGCAAGAAGTGATGTGAATTTGATATTGTCATGTCATCCAGCTGGGGCAATAACAATAAAAGGAAGACAATAACTTTGTCGTTGGCAACTGTTCGTGTATTATTTTACGAATGGTATAATATTATGAATCTTTTTAATTTTAGAATTTTATTTCGCCAAAACTAACCAACCGATTTACGTGAAACTTTACTAGTGTATAAAGTACTGTCAGTTGTACATTCAGTATTTTTTTGGCTGCCAAATCTTTGATAGCTTGGGTGCTATGACCGATTAACTGTTCTCCAGCGAGAACCTCTCTTTCTACTGCTCTAGACGGCACCGTAAGTGTTTGCTAGAGTTTATTATGATATTAACTGTGATGCAATCAGTTTGATTGTGGTGCAAGAAATTATCTGGTTTTTATGTTATCTTGCCATCCGACTGGGACAATAAAAATAATGAAGCGAATAAATTTGTCGTTGGCAAGCCGCAGCTTCTTACGTAAATCCATTCCGCTTGCTTGGAGGGAGACCGGAATGCATCGAGCAGAGGTTTTTACATGTTCGTGCAAAGAACATGAAAAACGGAGGAGGATCTGGAAAAAAGGACGGGGGGGAGGGAGAGGGGGGAGGAACAAAAAGGGAACAGGAGGGTGGGAGGGAGATGGAAAGAGAAAATAAAGTAAAAAAAATAATAAAAAAAACTGGTAAAGAAAGAGAGGAGAATCATTGATTGTGTAGCGCGGACGATATTTTATAACATGTGGCAAGTTTTCCTCTTTTCCCGTTAAATGGCCGCGACGTGGAGCTGCGGGAACTCTTCCGGCCTCTTGGCTTAACACGCCGGGGTCGACTAGTGGGCCCTGCCAGCCCGCCAGAACCCAGAAGGCTCAGTACGAGTCGAGATTTGATGCAGTGCGGACGTGTCCCTCTCAAACCGCCTCGCTACTCGTCTTTTTTCCCTCCACTTGTCCGTTATTCGTGGCGCCTCTCGCTGAAATCTCAACGTCCGGTGAAGTGTGTTTCAGTGCACCACAGTGGTTTCAACGTCCGTCTCTCCAGCTGTCGGGCTAATTTGGTATAAATCTTCGTCATATGGTGCGCAGAGGAGAACCCCGAGGAATTCTGGCTCGCTGACAAGAAGAAACTCTTATAACCATATACCGCCCACCTTAACATTTTACGGGAGATGTTTTTTTTGGCTAAAATTGAGGGGTTATTATAATAAATATAGAATAATATTATATAAATAGCATAAATAAAATATAGGATGGAATATTAAGAAAATAAGACTGAGGATTGGTTGTTTTTTTGTATTATTTCTATCAGAAACCCAATTATTTCGACGACGACGACGAGAGGGATTTGAAAAAAAAAACGGACAAAAACTAGCGCCCGTGTTAGGTTTGTATTGTATTTGTGACGAGTCAGTGCGTCACATACTCAAAGACATGTGTCAGCATGTTAACTGGCTCGGCATGGCTTTGACAAACATTTATTTTTTTCTCCTCCCCACTTTCCCTTTCGCTCTCGTTCCGTGTACAGTGTGTATAGATCATTAAAAAAACGGATACGGAATGGAAAAAGGCTTTTGGGTGAATATCTCGAAAAGTGTGCAACACATAGCTGTGCGGAAAATTGCTAGTGTAGGTCAACTAAACCTTGCTGCGATTCCAAATTTTCGTGAAGTTTGAGTCATTAGTTTGGCCGTAGGAAAATGTCAAAACTGCAAGTGGCTTTTCTTCTGATCTAGACTCGACTGCCTAAAGGGAAATGGAAAAGACTTTAAACTAAAGTATATACTTCCGATATTTAATTCAAATCTTCATTTACCGTCTTTGTGCAGGGTCATTTATCCATGGCCTGCTAGAGCCCTTTCCTACTTGTATATTCAACTCATATTCTACATTTTCTTGTTGTTTTCTTGTTGCTTTGACTCTGTGTAAGGGAAAACGGGATAAGGAGGAGGCGGGTGGACCGGTTTTGAAGCTGGAATCGTCGCCTTGGGTTTTGTTTAGCACTCGGCCCAGAAGTAGTGTGCTCTTGGTGTGCAAACAAAACTGTTTGAATGGCGCAAGTCTTCATAAAAGGGACCAGCTGCTTGAATAGTGTTGCACTTTACACAAAAGCGGGGGGGGGGCTCGGTTTTTCAGGCGAAATGCTCATTAAACTTTAAAAACGTGAAACAACTGATAACTCGGTATACATGGGTGAAAGTGGATTGCTTATAGCTCCTACGTTTTCAAAGATATAGCAACCCAAAAAATATCGAGTGTAGACCTAGTTGTCTGGGTGAAAGTGGATTGCTTATAGCTCCCACGTTTTCAAAGATATAGCAACCCAAAAAATACCGAGTGAAGACCTAGTTGTACTTGACGCACCCGTAAAGTTTCGTTGTAATCGGCTCGTTAGTTTGGCCAGAATAAAATCCCAAAAGTTGCAAATTACTACAATTCCTTTACCACTCATGATCCCCGCTTTTTCCCCTCTCTGAACTTGTACTGATAACACAACTTGAACTCGTTTACGATATTAAAACGAAATTGCGGTAGCTGCGTTTGTGTTTGCTGTGGCCCTTGTGAAACTTGCACGTTAATCTTTTGCTGCTCTATTCTTAAGCCCTGTTTTATGCGGGTTTAGAAGCTCGGGTACGACGAGTGCAATTAATTATTCAAACAGGTCTACTTTAGTTGGAAAAGCAACTTTTTTTAAAAATCCGATTTGGCGTTTTTACATTTTATTTAATGACTATTTGTTGTTGTAAGATCCAATTGGGTTCTATTTAGGCTGTAATTCCATGCAGCGTGCGGGCACCCTAGGAACCATAAACATGCGGTTATAATTTACATTGTTTGCGCAATTGTAATTTTCTGGCTCGGGGCCGCAGGGAGGAGGGGTGAGCAATTGAAGGCTTTGCATGCCAAAGAGCCATCGGAGCGTCGCACCTCCATGTACACTCCGGGCACACACACACACACACATGTACACACACGCATACATGGTCACACACACACACACACGCGCGCACGTGTACCTGCATAAGAGTTCGGTCGCCTGTGTAATTTGGTCTTGACGACGTTCACCCGTCCTTGATTAACTCGGGGCCTCTATAGGGCACTTAAGCTGGCCTGCCTTAACACACCATCTACTGTGTAATATATTTATTTACTTATGTTTTAGCGTGGTGCCGTGCTCGCGACGGCCACTTTACAGTACACGTTTCCCTGCTTTTGCCCCCCCCCCTCCCCGTGTACTCCCGGTTCTTTGATGGGCTCGAGAGCAACGAGGTGTAGTGCTGCTGCTGCTGTTATAGGACCGGCCCTTAAAACCAGGTCGTTTACACAAGAGAGTGTCTCTTAATTCTCGAGGAACGGCCGGTCATAGCCGCTTGGATATCCTTGAGTAAAGACACTCGAAAAGGTACAAGATCCTCCGGTAGAAGCTTTCTCTGCAGCTTTTATGAACATTGAAGTGCTCGACAGAGAGCCTCGTGCTTTCATACACACAGATTTACAGACCCTGGGATTGGAGAAACCCTCTCCGAGGTAGTTAGTGTTCAGTAAACTACGATTAAAATATAAAATAAACTTAACTTCACTTTGACAAGATAAATAGATGGCCAGAGGGGTAGATAGAGCAGACAGATTGACAGACAAGAGACAGAGAGAGAGAAACAGATAGATAGATAGATTTATAGTTAGATAAACGACCAGACAGTGAGGTAGGACAGTTCACCAGATAGATAGATAGACCAGATAGGCAGTTAGATAGTTAGATAGACTAGTGACAGTGAGGTAGGACAGTTCACCAGATAGATAGATAGATAGATAGACCAGATAGGCAGTTAGATAGTTAGACAGACTAGTGACAGATAGGTGGACACATGACAATAAATAGACAGATAGGTAGATTGCTAGATAGGTTCACAGATGGATTAATGGATAGATAGAACGCTTAATCATGACTATTCACACAACTCAGCAAGCCCCACTACTTACCCAAGATTCCAGAAAAACATTCTTTCAATGGTTATCTGTCTATCAAATATATATCTATTTTTCTGTGTATCGATCTGGGTTGTTCAGGAAACTCACCGAGAAGGTGTATACACACCACTGTGGGTGAAACTTGATGAATCTGACCCGGTGCAGAGCTCTATGTTGTTGACGAGAAAGTTGAAGCTTCATAATGGTTGCGCGACTTGGTTTGCGGGTCGGCACCACTCGGCACCCGGAGCGCAAACAACTGCGTCCTCGCGATGCAAAGAATCTTAAAATACGAATCAGAGGAATAAACACACACGCACTCGCGTCCGTCTCCTCTGCATTCTGTTCGTTCAAAATCTAATAAGGCACATCGTCTCCCTTCGTCTCAGATGGGATTTTTACCGTTTCCATATTCTATCACCTTTCTGAATCTTAGGTTTTTAAGTGAATTCTCTATTTCAGTTGGAGGATTTTGAGATTTGCTAACCCCTAGCTCGCTGCCACTAGGAACGTATGCTTTCGGTACGTAACTTGTGTATCTCAGAGCAGAAGGATATTTTTTTCGTCTTCGGGTTCCTGGGAAGGAGTTTTTTCTCATTAGCGATAGCATTAGGTCCTTCGCGCTTAACTTCCGCGCAATATCACAGTTTCCTGGAGCTTCTCTGAAGGGAGAAAAAAAGAAGACATCATGGAAAGGTGAAACGAGACTCGTTCGATTGGTGAATGCAATTATTGATCAGAATGTGTTTTTTTTTCGGTGGCTGGTTACTGGGTGCGAGATATAGCCGGTTTTTTTCTTCCTCCCCAGCTTTGAGATAGTTGAAATACTGCGAGACAGAATTCTCTGTCTTCGTCGCAGGTCTTTTATAACGATCCGTCTCTTTTTGCTGCGTTGTTTTTTTTATTTTTTGTTTCTCGCCTTGGTTAGATTGTTATAGGCATTATCACATAAGCTGAAGTAACTGTTGTTTTTTCGTATTGATATTCAAGATTTAGAATGACCCTTTGCTCTTTTGCTTTTGTTTGGGTTATACCGGTGGCTGGGGTGCTGGTACTGCCGTTTGTTGCTGGCGCTGCACTTCTGGTTTGCAGACTCATTTTCATAAGAATGCCCGTCTTTACCCAGAGTTACCGCAAACAAGACAGCTTCCTTTTCAGTGGCCGGGGGTTTTGCTTTGGTCAACTGCATCTCTTGGCCCATATTCGCTATTTATCCTTGTCTAAATAAACCATCCATGAGAGCGAGGCACAAAATCCCTTGCCGGATCTCCTCAGCCAAGTCTTAGGATAATGCCACGTATCCTTAACCTATACCATATATTTTTTCTTTTTACCTTTTTTTGCTGATTTAGTGTGGCAGATTTGCCACGAAAGGATGTCTCGCTCGGAGGAGTTCGAGACAGTTTGAAGTTAAGACGTTGTTAGTGTTATCAGGCCGGGGAATTTTCACTGATTCCGTGTCAACGTCATAAAATAGCCCCTCCGATTCCCGCTGGTTCCTTGTGGCTGGTGCCAAAAGATGCGAGGAATTGGTATGACTGGGGTCTTGTGCCCTTGTGATTTAAAAGAAGAACGAGAAAAGAAAATGGAAACAATGAGGGGAAACGTCTGAAATTTAGATCGATGGATTGAGGGATAGATAGAGAGACGGATAGCTGCATAGATGATGGATAGATAGATAGATACATATCAAGAATTCACATCGGCACGATCCTTCAGATCGGTTAGCTAACCATCCTGTTCGCGAGTCTTTCCAAAATAGTGCAGGACTAGATATAACTTGAAGAATAGCTTTGCCAACGTAGCAACTTTAGAAACGATAGGTTGACCAGTTCAAACTAAAGATACATCTATCGAGTAAAGGTCACGTTAGACTCGTGTGGGCCGAGTGTCTCGCATTCTAATGGCCGTAACTATGGCCACCGACGATTCAGGTCTCTCCGCACCGTGGACGTATAGCATTCGATGAGTGGTAATCAGCAGTATTCAGTATATACGCCAGCGCTGGCTGACACTTTGGGCGCGATCTGTTTCACCCGAAGGCCGCTTATTTCGGCCCTGTTTCTCTCCTTTGCTTAATTAGCTTGTCTAATCCAGGATCGACTGTTTCTTTCTCAAAGTACATCCTTGGCAGGGAATGAGGACAAACAAAGTGCACACATGTTTCTCCTCGTAGCTTGACGCTTTTTGCAACAAGGAATAAGGAGAAGAAAACTGCAGACGCGGTTCCCATTCTCTGATGCAATTAAGCGGTGCAAATGTTATTACGACGGGGAGAAAATGAGAACTTGTGTTGGGACATGTTTTCTGGGGGCTTCGGCTACAGGTTTCGTGCTGGATGCGATTCTCATTTCGACTCTGTGTTTGGTCTATTTAACAAGTTAGAAAATTTAATCGATAATGGCTACCTCAGCGTGAGAGCAATCAATACTTTACGGGAGCAGGGAAGATCCCCCCTCGCGTTGGGATATATGTCTCTCTGCGATGTGCGGGCAAAAGGAGCTATTTTTGGCTCTCTATATCGATCACCATCTCAAAAACTTGTCTTTCAACAACAATCTAATCGATGATGTTTCAATTGTGCCTCGTCAAAGAATCGATCCTTGGCAGCCAGTGCAGTCCAGAGCAAAATGCTATAAAAAGGGTTCTTGCTGGGGAAAAGTTGATTGGTTATTGCGCCCACAGTTTCAAAGTTATCGCAACCCAAAAAATACTGAACGTAGTACTCTTAGCACTTAATACAGTCGTAAAGTTTGGTTTAAATCGGTTTGTTAGTTTAGTCAAAATAAAATCTCAAAGTTTAGAAATTACATTATCATAGCTGGGAAATTGCATCCGTCCCTCGCTGAACCAACTTTCTGTGACGCAGATCATTTTCTTATCATCGATGGTACTTTTTTATTTTGTTATTTTTGGGGGTCCCTCTCCCCAAGCTTCAATGTCTTGAAAAATTGTTTCTCTTCCGAGAATTTCTTTCATCGTGTTACCCTTTTTTCCCTCCCATCTCCTTGGCTTGGGCCCTGTTTGCCGAGATATTACTTGTGCGATATCCAAGTTGAGTGGTCCGTAGGTTTACCGTTGCGACGTTGCACCAATAATGAATTCTGGACAACCGTGAGCGGGTTTCTAGTTTTAAGGAAACGTCAATGTTTTCCTTATTACTTCTATATACCCGTGTTCGCTGCTTCGTCTACTTTGGGTTTTTCTTTTGCCCGGCCAAGACACACAAGTTATTGATCTCTAACTGTAGGAATAAGAAATTGCCGTTGGGATTCCTTTATGCTCGCCGAAGACAGGAGACAGAACTCACCGGAATGTTGGATATTAGCTAGTCCCCCTCTCCTCGTTTCTCTTTTTTCGTTTCCCCTCTCTCCGTTTCTGTAGTACTTTACTAGGCTAAATATTGTCAGCTGCAATCTACTTGACACCCCCCAAGTCATAAATATCGATCAAAGACAAGGCTAAGTTCCATGTCAGTCCATGATTAAATTTACATGCGGGGAAAAGCTTCTCAAAGTACAGTAGCGCAGTAAAAAAAAAAACAGGGTTCATGCTGGGGTAAAATTGATTGCTTATTGCTCCTTCGCTTTCAAAGATATAGCTACCCAAAAAATACTGGGTGTAGACTTAGTAGTACTTAATGCACGCCTAAAGTTTAATTAAGATCGGTTCATTAGTTTGGCCAAAATAAAATCCTAAAGTTTTGGAATTTCATTAATTTTCCGCCATGTAGGACCCTCCCAGAGTGAGTGGAATCAGACGTTTGAAAAGTTGCTTTTCGGTTATTGCTGAACCGAGTTGTGCGAGTTGTGCGAGTTGATCTTCTGGGATTTGATGAGCGATTTGTTGGAGTCGGTTGTTGACCAGCAGCGAGAGGAGCGTCTTGACGATGTGCGCGTAAGACGAGTAGGGGAGTAGTGCAAGCGGTCACTTGGCCGTTGCGATCAATCAAAGCAGCAATGCAATTATGACGTCGACGGGGCGACGGTAATTGTTCTTTGCTTTCTCTGATTGAAAGGTAATGTGATCTCTAAGCTGGTCACTCCATCACCGATACACTGTTAGCATTGCTTTCCGACACAGCACTTCTCCCGCCCCCGCTCCCGCCCGCACCCTTCAGCCCCTGTGAGTTAGCCTCTCCACACACTTGATAAATCAGAGCCAAGAGAGAAAACCGAAAACCGAGTCGCGTCGTCTACTTGAGGAAGAACTGACCATTGCAACTGTCGAAAACTCGTGAAAGTAAAAAAAAAAATCAAGTTCCATTTTGTGGTAGAACGAAGTCGCTGAAAGACGGGACCGTAACCCTCCCCTGTCCGCATGCTTAACGTGCAATCCTTGATCTTGGAAGCGGAACTAATTCACATTTTCGTCAGCAAGCCCACAAACTGTTTGCATAGGTACGGATGACGTCCTTCAGCTTACAATTATGCGCAGCTATAATAAGGCATGTAGGTGTATTCGCTTTACGTGTCCACATGTGTTTCTTTATGATTATACACTCTACCTACACCTGTACTGGTACACACTAGGGTTTGTATTGAAAACCCTATACATGTCTAATAAGTCAAAAACCATCTTTTGTATTGGGAAAAAAACTAATTGTAATTAACTTAAAGTAATATATGTAACTACATTACTTATAGTGTCTATATATTATATGTGCGTAATTGGTTTCAACTTCGCCAAAACAGACCAAGCGTGGCTGTACCAGTTAGAAAATCGCCGTGTACAAATAGTTGCTGTGGTCTAACAATCGAGGCTAATGATGCATTCGGGTACGCGGCGGTCGATGCAAATTTGCCCATTGATTGATGGCTTCAAGTCAACAGTAATTCTTATCGAGGGCGCATTAATTATTCATTCGGGGGGAGGAGGGGGGGTTCATCCTGGGCTATTCACCAGGAACATAATATCTACTTAATGTGCATGCATTACCGCTGGTGTTCCCAAGAATCCTGGCTTTTTCGGACATTGTGCAGGTTCATCTGACCATGGCTAATGGTAGCATGGCGAATAGAAATCAAGCTGACGGACTTGTCTGTTCGACAATGCAGCGTGGCGCTAGTTTTTATTGATTTAAGGGAGAAGAAACTCTTTGGGCTGCCCGTTGTTGCCCAGTGAACGTGCCCAGGGTTGGGATATCTGGTCTTTGGAGCGCGGAGCACCTTATTTGGCAACGAGATACGGCGACCCGAAAAACTGAAGAAACACAGGCGAAAGCGTGAAGCTAAATCCGATATAGATATACTTTCTCCCGAGGCTAACCCGCGATGTGACGACGAGCCACACATACTTGCCTTTGTGACAGAGATCAATGAAGTGCCATAGGTGAGGGATATAACCAATACCAAAGAGGGGTTACAGGAAACTCGGCCTCACGTGATCCCCCAGTCTCCCTTGCGGCCTTGCAGAAAGGTTCCGAGACAATGCTGATGGATGATTCGTCGTCCGGTCACCCTAGGGTCCTAGTTCAAACAGGCTGCTAATGCATATATCTGTATAGAGTTAAGAGACGGAGAGTGAGGGAAATGAGATTCAAGTTGGGTACTGATCGACGTCCCTGGCTGAATACTAGGTTTCCAGCTAGAAGAATACGTGGTTTAACCGAGATAGATAGGTGGGCAAGTAGATATAGTAAGTTGGGTAGATAGATAGATAACTTGGTCCTAAGCTAACTTTGGTCCAGTCTTTGACATGATGGGTGGGTAATTAGACTCCCCCTGTAACCCCTCTTTGGTATTGGTTATAACAGTTGGGTAGCTAGAGAGGTAGATAGATAGATAGATAGATAGAAAGGTAGAAAGATAACTGAGCCCTAAGCTAACCTGGGTCCCGTCTTTGACATGTCTGTCAACCGTGAATCTGACAGATTCTTAGTTTATTGTAGCAACTTTGTATCTTTGAAGTTGTCTTTATAACAGAAACTGCGTATCGTGTATATGAATATGGTTCGATGACGTCGATATGTTGAACCTCGTCCTCGTCCGACTCATTGTAACCGAGGGGTGAAAACGAGCTAGCCCTTTTGTCTGTTCAGTACCACTCATCTTGGCCGTTCCTCTCCTCACGTGTGTCTTTTATTTGTTGAACAACAGCAACAAGAACGCATGAATAGACAAGCAGCTCAGGAAAAACTGAACAAAAGAAAGAGGAAAGATCATTTTTGTGCAGCAACTCTTGCTCTATAGCTTCTTGCTTTTTGAAGAAGAAGATACAAGGGGAGCAGCCCCGTCCCGTTCCATCACCACTGGGGAATAATGTACCACAATGCCACTGAAACATTTAATCGTCTTTGCTGCTTCCCCTTTTCTTCTACTGCCCAGTCCGATCTTTGTCTCTCGCTACATGTAATTTTTTTCGATAACAAAAAAATAATCTGGCCCGGAAAATGTATATTACAAAAGGGCCAAGAACATAGGACCAAGACATGCACAAACGAATCTTATGCCAGCGGGAATCTGGAAAGTAACAATGAAAGAAGTTTTATTGGCCAGATGTGTATAGCATGCAACTTGCATTTCCTTTATGGATTTTCAATTGTTCTGGTATAATAGCTACAGTTTTCTTTTACTACGAAAGTTTGTATGGCTGCAGATGAATGTTTGTTTCTTTTCGTATGCTTATTTCTCGTGCTCTTTAAAAGCGACTTGCAGCATAAGCATACAGGCTCATTTCATCCCACGAAACCGGATGTTTTGCGTGTCCTTTTTACGATCTCTGGTGAAGGGGTGGGTGGGGGGGTGGCGGAGGGGACGTAATGTGCTAAACTGAATGCCAAAGGAGCATTATGCTGGGATGCAAGGAAAATAGAAAAAAACGGACAGAAATAAAATAGTGTAAAACAAATAAAAGTCGAATCACTAGAGGGTTTCACTGACCTTCAGTTGACGCCTACTTGCAGGTTTCCATTCATGGGCATGAAACATTAGCCATTCTTGCATTATTCTCTGTCGTTTGACCACTTTGCTATCTCTTCCTTTCACCTCTCTGGCATTGGACGTTATAGGTGCCGCGAAACATGAATTCAGCATTTCCATCGAGAACGTTGACTGGAAATTCATTTTCGAAGGATCCAGCTGCTTCTGTCCGGGTGGTTCTTATGTTCTGGTTAACGCAAAAGCGCTGTTGATAACTGCCCGTCGTTTAGGTTTTATATGCCTGCAGAGACTCTCGGGTCTGTGCTCGGCTGTGCGGAATCTGTCCCCGAACTTTGAGGATCTCTATGGAACGACCAGATAGAATGTGAATTGGCGCTCTTAGTGACTCCACTTATGTATTGAGATCAAGGGCGGAGAGGAAAGAACAATCACGGTACTCTCTCTTAAATGTGATATGTACAACCCCCCCCCCCCCCCGAAAAAAGGAGACACACACAGTACAGCGCGTTGGTATAAACTTCAACATCTAGTTTTGATTAAACTAATGGCTCAAAGTCATTGCAAATTTGAGGTTACGTGACTCATTAACAGTACAATCATCGTGTAACTTTTTATTGCTATCCAGCAAAACCTGTTAAAGATATCAGCAAAAAACTGGATAAATTTATCTCTTGTTGCACTCGTTTTTTGTATAAAACAGACTGGTACTCGTATGGTCAGGTGACCTGGGTCTATTAAATAGATCATTTGGGCCGCTAGTGTAAAAGCTTGTCGAACCGTTTTACTAGCTTCACCTCTTACCTAAGAAAGTACTTTTTTAAACTGGTGTTTGGTTACATAGTTGCCGGACAATTTATCAACATACGTTGCCAATTATATATTTGAAAGAAAAATGTACTGGTGTAAGTTTGCCTATAGTATTTAACAATTGATAGTTACACGTAAAATGACACGAGCATTTTTTCGACAGCTGAACAGAACACATTTTTTAAAAGCTGCTTTTAGAACTCGTAATCGGGGTAATTGAGTTGTTCTTTGTTTTGCAAACCTTTACCCTCAGTCGAGCAACTTGTAAATGAGCCAAGCCATGTATAATTTTCAATTATAAATGTTGAGGTATGTGGGAAATTATGGATGGGGTCTGGTAGGTAAGGGCCCCTATTTGACGTCACTTGGAAAGCGAGACTGCCAGAAAGAGCCAATTCCCGTGTTGAAAACCTCTGCGCACCAGAATCGTCAAATAATCGAACGGGTTTGTTATAAAACTTCTTTACTGGTGAATAGAGTGCTGGGGAATCGAGTATCTCTCAAGCTGACATCTCATTTGCGGCGTTTTCTGAAGCCCTGGATTCGACCTTGGAATTGCCGCAGCAGGTTTCTGGTTCATTTTGATCCCGCGGTCTACCTCAATCAGTCACCCACGAGGCTGAATCCAGTGTGGCCGCTTGATCTAATCACAGCCGTGCCCTTCAACATCATCAAATCCTCGGGGACCACGTGCTGGTACTGTTTGTCGTCCGACGTGGAAGGTGGCTGAAATGCAGGCGAGCCGTGGCAAGTAAACTAGTGAGACTCTTATCGCGGCGTGTAACTTCGCCTCGAATCGACATGTTGCGCATCGATCGCTCAAATGCGCGCATCTCCCTAGTACTGTTTCACAGTAAATCTCTCCCTTGTCACTAACACGTCTCGAAGCTGCGCTGCCAAGCAAAAGCCCTGCAGTTTCCGCTTCTAGCTGCAGGGAGTAGCTGTTTTCTCGATACTAAGGACACGTCAAGAAGTTGTCCTCTATGGCCAGTGGTGGAGCTGGCTTGACGTCGGCTGGCAATGCCAAATCGCAGGAAAAGACGACGGGCCAAGCGAGCGAAAACTCGATGACAAGCTCGGTCAACCAGAAACAAAGTGTACCTTCGGCGAGGTCCGCAGCGGCGTCTGCACTGGACGCTAAAAACAGCGGAACCGGTGGCGGCGGAGACCTGGTGCGACGTCTGGCTCATCGCTTCTTGCGAAGTCAGTCTACCCTTGGTAATGTGGCTAAGCCAGTCAACGGAAGCGTGCCGTCATCCGGCCCGAAACAAGACATTCCGGTCAGCGATGTCACCATCCCCGGCTCTAATGATGTCCCTTCAGGCAAAACCTCTTTCCCTCCGCCGCTTCCGCCCAAGCAGCAAAGACAGAAACCTGCTCCTCCGCCCAGGACAAGCTCCTGTCTCTCGAGACCGCCACCGACAACACCGCTACGCAAAGTGGCCACCGTCCCTCTGCCCGCAACCGATCTGGCATTATCACCTTCCCCGGGGGCAGTTGGCGGTGGCTCCTCTAAAAGCGTCCGTTTCGGCCAAGAAGTTGGGACCGCTCAACGAGACGCTCTAGCGCAAGCCACTTTAGGACTCGAGTTAGCTGCAAGTCTGGCGCTGGCTTTCGCTCGTGACGTACGTCGCGAGCGACTTACATGTACTCCAGACACGTCGACGCCAGCCTCCGCGACAAACACTACAACTACCACCACTACCACCACCCGATCTGCCTTTGCTCGATTGTATCCAGACCGAAGGTCGGGTCAAGAAATCACTTTAGCCGAGTTTTATCAGCTGCTTCAGTACGTCAGTAGGGATAAGAACAATGCCGGTGCCCCTGCTGCCCCAAAGGATACAGCTTCTTCTTTATCAAGTGCCTTAGCTCAGTCCAGTGCATTAGGAAATGCTCCCACAGCGACTAGTGTGCCGCAAGGCCCAAGTGCACATCTCCCACCCGGGTATCTCACAGCTCAGGCCTTTCGGAAGCGATCGAGGAAATTGGCCAGCGAAAATCCCAAGCCCCAGCGCTCCCAGTCGGAAGAAGGCAACTACGATAACCTAATCTCTTGTCACAGCATCACGACGACGACGACCAGCAATGCAGCCAGCCCGCAGGATACAGTGTACGAGAGAAAGACACGCAGTTTACCGCGATCGCACCCGAGTCAGGGTGGGGAACCCGCTCCTGGTCTTGTCAAAGAGAAGACGAAAAACTGGAACGAGATTCTAGCGTTGTTGATGCAAGTACTGAGTGCCTGTGACAAGTATACGACGTGCAGCACCACTCAGTCTCGCAAGATGGACGTGCAGTCCGTTAGTGATTCTGAAGAAGCCTATCATAAACGGCAAGAGCAGGAAACGGAACAACGCCGTTACAAAACAGTGCGCTCCAAGTCGACCGTATCGTCGAATCTACATCACTCGTACTTTAGTTCGCTCTCGCATCGACTGCAGTTGGAGCAGTACATCGCCCATACACTGGCTAGTCTAACGTCCAAACCCAAAGAATCTACGCCCGGTTACGTTGAATGCTGGGGTTCTCCCGAGCACGAGCGGCCTCGTCGAAATTCTATGCGTGATCCAGGCTCGTTAAAGATAGGCCTTGAAAGAGCATTGCTTCGACTCGACCAACGGCGTATTGAAAGGCATCCTCGTAGCTATCAGCACCATCATTGGCGTATCACTCCCGCCGAGTGTAACGCTCTGTTTCTCTGTAAGGTAAATCCCGTCTCTGCTCAGTACACATGAACGAGATTGGTTTCGAAAGAACTCGAACCAGAAGGAACCCTTTGAAAAGGTTCACTTGACTTGTACAGTACGCCCTAGGACAGAGCACGGCTTTGTATATGCGAACGCGCGTGCTTATGTGAAATCTTAATTAGTTTTGACAAAGCACATCAAAGAAGGACGGAGAAAGCGAGATGCGTGCAACTTGTGCACTAAAAACAAGTAGTCGGTCGGTAAAGCCCTAGCACATTCGGAGATACTAACAAGCTTGAAGTATCGGTGTCGCTCTTGGTGTGATTCGCTCTCTTTTTCCTTGCCCTCCTTCTTATTCTACTTCCATTCTACCTCGTCGGGTTTCTTTTCTCTTCCTCTTGTACTTCGTGTAGCGTGAAAACTTTAGCTGCAGTGGAGTGTTAGTGTGTCCTGGCAACACCTAACAAGATTTGCTTTTTGAAGCAAGAGTAAATTGATGTTTACTTGGCAATTGCTGTTTCTCATCGAAATCAATACAACGGAGAAGCTAGTCGGGCTACCGTGTGCGAGAGCCGCTTTCAAGAGCAGCGGGAGACTGGGGGGGGGGTAAACGAGAACCAACAGGAAAAGAGAAAGAGAGAGAGAAAGAAAGAGACAGAGAGAAGAAAAAGAAGAGCAATAACGACGTAAAAAAAGAAACAGTTGAAAGTCTAATAAGATTGGTATACCAAGGATTGACGTAGTTTTCTCAAAGATTTGAAACAAACAATGACTAATCTCTACAACAAGCTTTCCTTTTGAGTAAATATCCTGCTCTGCTATACTTTTCAGTTATTTTTTACGAGATGGTAGACTCTGTATTATTTTCTCATGAAAAAAAAATAGGGAGACGTAGTCTTAGCGAGGATTATTTACTGCTGAACTAAATGAAGCAGTGGCCCATGTTTGTGGCACCACGTAATGGATGTCTGCATTCCATGGCTTTGGTATTACCGTTTTATGCCCGACATTCGCCTAATTCACTCCGTAGCAAGTTCAACTGTATGGCTAATAAGGTAAACTCTCTGTTCGTTGCCATTCGTATGGAAATCGAGACACGATGTAACTTTTTCTCTTGTCAGCAGCACGTTGGGTAAAAACGCCATCGTTTCCTTGCTACGTGCAATAAAGAATACCCGGCTGCGTGATTGCGCAATTCACAGAGGATTCAGTCAACAGTCACTGACGCATCGTTATCTCGGTCGGGATGCACACTATCAGATCCCAACCGGCCCCAGAACATACCATTTTCTGTCTTACTGTATATCTATCTATTTATCTATCTATTTATCTACCTATATCTATGCGTCTATCTGTCTGTCTACCTTTCGATCTATTTGTCTGTCCGTCTATCTGTATATCTACCTACCTATCTATCTGGCTATCCGTCTGTCTATCTATCTGTATATCTATCTATCAATCTATCTGTACATCTATCTGTCAGTCTATCTACCTACATATCTATCTATCTACCTACATATCTAACTATCTATCTGTTTATCTATATATAAATCTGTCTGTCTATCTGTCTGACTATCTGTCTGTCTATCTATTTATCTGTCTATAAATATATATATCCATCTGTTAAATGCACCTATATGTGTGCCTATGCCAATTGGGTTCTGGGGCCGGTTGGGGTGTGACAATATGCGGCCGGGATCTGTTGTATTTCATTGAAGGGCGAATAATGTATTCTAGAACAAGTACAACATTCGGGAGCGACTTATAAAGATCCCGACCGTGGTTGTGTTGTAGTGCACTAAAGAGACTTAAAGCTTGAAATAAAATTGCGTTTTTTCTTCAAGGAATGCGGTAAAAAGCTAGTGGTGCTATTCCCTACGGTTGCGTTACGAGGGAGAGAGTCTTTTACGATCACTTTCTCAATTATCGTTAAGTTAGTTTTTACTTATTTTTTTTCCCTTCTCCTTCTTTACCGAGGGGAGGGCATTTCATTGCCGAGGCTCTCTCATTATGTTAGTTGAATGGAAACATAAAGATTTGCTTTCTTGCTGACGCAGATGTCCGACGACGACCGGCTATCGCTGACGACGGCAGTCAGCGACGACGACGACGGCGAATCCGAGGGCGGTCACCAAGCGTCCCCGTTTCGCAAGAGCGGAGCAGCGGCCTCTTTTAATTGCACCGGCGCCGTCAGGAAAGCTGGGTAAGTTCCCACAGTATTTATTCATCAATCTTTTTCCCCCTCATCTTCGTAACTTATCGATTCCTCGGTCATTGTCTTGCGTTAATCTAGTCGGAGACACCATTTTTCGTCTCTTAAGTGATTCCAACTTCAATTAAAGCTAGATTGATAATGTTATTCAGGTTTGTAAGACATTAAAGATCCAAAAATTACAATAAAGTTTAAAGAGGTGTGTGAATATCGCATACAGGCTTTAGTGCAAATCAATTAGGGGTAAACAAGTAAAACGGAATTCAGATACCTTTAATCTACTTGACGGAATTCCACCGCAGCATAGTGCAACGCTTTCTAAATGATTAATTGGAGAAACTCCAAAGACTGGCTACAAGCCCCCCCCTTCCCCAGACTTTGACGTTTATCCTCGCTCCCTTTTCATCCCAAACTTTTCAATTCGCTTCCAGAGTCTACCAGTATACAACCTGTACATCCTCAGTATATAAACTAACTCTTTCAAGGCTGCTCACTCAATTATTGCCTAGACACATCACTGAATTTCTTTTTCAACTACACACCGCGAGGTTTTTTTTCTCTCTCGATTACTTTGCGAGTTTACGAAGCGTAAAAAGTGCGAGACATTGTCAAATTGATGAAAGGTTGAAAACCCAATCTTGACTGTATAGACTCGGCAGGACGACGAGAAAGGTGCCCGGAGGAGCCATCAATCAAACCAGAAACTTTTCCGTGCATGTGTACATCACAAACAAATCGATCTTCCGCAAAATTTTCCCCGTTTTTTTTTTCTCTCGAGTCTAATAGTCAAATTCCTTAAATCGTGACAGCTCTTGGGAAGCGGGGAAAATGTCGGTCTTGGCACGAGTCTCTTTATTTATTTCTATTTTTATTTTTTTTATTTTTTGGAAACGTTCTTAAAGAGACTTAAAAGGGAACGGGGTGAAAGAAAAGGAGAGTCAATGAGATGTTAATCATTAAGCGTGACTAATTACCCGTTTAACGTCACATCGATTCATGCGTTGGGTCGATGTACCTCTGGTGATGTGCGAGACGCTTAAGTTCCACTTAGAAAATTCCCTTTAAAGGCGAAGCGCGCGCACATGGAGATATGCGCCACCGGTCTTCTCCATATTTGACGATCGAGTACTTGAAAAAGAAAGCAATTGTTTCGAGAGAGAGAGAGAGAGAAAGAAGTAGAAAGGGTCATTATAGAAGGTACTGGTTTGACGTCAGACACACCCACGTCAAGACAGAGCGTCGAGTTAACGGTTGGCAAGGCCCAGGTAATACTCTTTTACAATGCAATTATATCCCTCACTGTCGAGTTTCATGGATATTGCTTCGGTCGAAAGACACTAGGGTTAGATGGGGACGGTGAAAAGCGAGTCAAAAGTTAAGCGCCTGTATCTAGGCAACCCCTTCCCGCAGCTGGAACGCGCGTTTTCCTGTTCTCTCTCCTCTATATATTGATGTACTTGCCACGTGTCGCAGTGCTGACATCTAGGTGTACATTATCCCAAATGAGAGAAAAGCTGCAGCAGCAGACGAAAGAAACGTCAAAATCTCAATCGTATCAAGTTATACAGCATTTCTCAGTTCCAAGCGAGTGCCTCGTATGCAAATGTTGGGAGAATAGATACCATATTGTATATGTAGAGAGAGAGACGGAGAACGCCTGCCCGAGAAGATCGTGAACCAAGGGGAACTGCTTCTTTTTTATGCCGAAAAAAAACTGCGCCATTTTGAGCGCATTGTCGTTGATGCTCTCGACTGTAAATCTATCGTTGAATGGTGTGTCTTACCCTGGGCGAACTTTTAATACTGGGACGACTGTAAACAAGAGTTTTCAACCAAAAAAAAAGGGTATTCAGTGTAACATTCAGTTGCTCGGTTACTAATCCTTCAATTTGACACGGATCATTCAGGTCAGAGTACAATGGGGTAACTTCAGTTGCTGTGACGACTATAGACAAAAAGTTACAAGAAACTATGGTTCAGGAGTTTGGAAATGAAGGGTTCGCTACTCTCAAGAATCGCCGTACAGTTAGCGCGGAACTGAGGTGAGGAATCACGAGAAAAGACTAGTGAAAGACAATGAGAAACGAGGGTAAGAATCACAATCACGAAATTATTCCCGGAATGGAGTAGCGGAACACCCCTCGTTTAGACACTGTTCGTTCAGCTAATCTTCAGACGACATTTCAACACAGGTCCCTCCTGATCAATGTTATAATGTGCCCTTTGCTAGACACGGATATGCAATGGTAGAAAGTCTCGTTAGGTAAACTAGGAGGGGGAGAACTGTTCTTGTTTACCCTGAGGAGCTCTTTAGCATTTCTTCGCCTCTGGTGTGCATATGGGACAACACGGAGGAAGAAGCGAGGGGGGGAGGCCGGGGGAGAGAGGGGGAAAGGAATTAAGCTTGCAAATGAAAAGCGTGTAGATTTTTCCCGCTTTTTTTTATTTCTCTCACTCTCTTAGCGAGGATCTTTTCTTGTCGAACCCCCCGAAAAAAACGTGGGAAATGCAGCACATGTCAAAATGAGCAATACCCTACCATTATCCCCCCCCTTCTAACGATTGGCAGAGAAAATTCATGGCCTTGTGTGTGTGTGTGCCGGAAAAATAAAGATGGCCCGAGCTGTTTTTTTTATTTTTTTATTATTACTCGCTTCACTCTTCGTTTCCGTCGTTTTTACACACCCAAGTGATCAGAACAGTAAATGCTCTCGCCTGTAGTTGTGGCATGATTTGGCCCGGGGGGGGGAGGTTCGCAAATCTGAAAATCTAAAAGCACTTCAGCCGAAAGTCTCATAAGAATCTGAAGAAAAAAAAATTCTCAAAAGAATCCTTCGGAATCCCAAGATAATCTTTAAAAAAAATTTACAATTCGCACACATATCCGTGGACGTGCGAACCCAGCTTGGATTTTGCGAGTTGGGTTTTTGGTATGGGTGGTGGAATATGGTTGGGATGGGGTGGGGTATGGTGGGGCACTTAAAGTACATGTTCTTCAAGTCCCGGGTGTTTTATGGCCACATAAAAATGTCGCTTCTCTTTTTTTCCTGGCCCCGTTTGTGTCCGGTATTTTCGTTTCTCTTTCTCTCTCGTTCTCTTCCCACAAGGATTTGCTCGAAGAAAGAGCTTCTGCTACCGCCGCGATACGCTTGTGCTTTTGTATTTGTATAGAGAGGAAATGGTAGCCTCGGAAGAAGCAGGCCAGCTCCACTGTTTTGTTTACTCATTCATTCATTCATTCATTTTTTTATTGGTATTATTTATCAATTATTTAATTAATTAATTAATTTGTTTATTTGTTTATTTAATTGTTTATTTATTTGGCCATCCCGTTTTTTGCGTGTTGAGCAAAAATCTGAATGTTAATGCGCATCTGGATCAAGTTAAACCGGTAGTTATTGCCGCGGGTTGATACCCCAAGTTAAACGTCGGTTTAGCTGGTGCGCGACTGTTAGTAATGTCAAGAGCGTCAGCGCCGAACAGTACCTCCACGTTACAGCAGATACAGTTATGAACATCCTGTACAATATTGTATACATTTGGATAATTGATAAATAAATAGATAAGGTACATAAATAGATGGATCGGTCGATAGATAGAGAGACAGATAGAGAGACAGATAGAGAGATAGAGGGATAGATTGATAGATAGATAGAGATATAGATAGATAGAGATAGAGTGATAGATAGATAGATAGATAATTAGATAATTAGATAGATAGACAGAGAGAGATTGAGAGAATGATAGATAGAGAGATAGAGAGGGAGATAGATAGATAGACAGATAGACTTAGGTAGATAGGTAGATAAACTGATGAACAGGGAGTTGGGTAGCTAAACAGACATGCGATATAGACGGACAGGTAAATAGAAAGATAGTTGAATGATAAGCTGGTTGGGCGATTAGATGAAGAATGAATGAACGGTTCGAAAGCTAAACATGACAGATAGACGTGCGATGCTCATGTCTTAAACTGTGGTTCTTATCATACGCGTTGCCTATTACCTAACATATACTCGCAATTTCTCCCATGTATTCCAGCTGACGATCCTCTCCTTTGACTTAGGAATCACTCTGAAATTATCCAAAGTGTTAACGTTAGTTAAATTAATTGATAGGTATGTTGTTAAACGTGACATTATAAAGTTGATTACGTCAGATGACATTTCTCTCTCTTTGTTTCTCTTTCTCAGTTTGGTCATCTCTTTACTAAACGTAATAGTTCAAAGGGGTTTTAAGTTTGATGAACCTCGATAATATCAAGTTAAGCGAAGAGGAAATCAGCACGACCATGAAGGTTCCTTTGTGGCTGATGGACCACCTCACGCGTGTTATTACATCCTCGGCGTCTATAATTGCGAAGATGCTAACGAGTTTTCTCTTGAACTGGCTTAGTTTCCTGAGCGTCAAGAAGTGGCTGCTGCGGAAGAAACATCAGGTGGAATTGGCACGCAAACGAGGCTGGCGCGGATATTGGGTGTGTCTGAAGGGGACGACGCTGCTCTTCTACCCGTGCGACTCCCGCGAGGGGCGGCACGTCGAGGCCGCTCCCAAGCACCTCATCATTGTCGATGGCGCCATCATGCAGCCCATTCCCGAACACCCCAAGCGCGACTTTATCTTCTGCCTGAGCACTGCCTTCGGCGACGCTTATCTCTTCCAGGTAACTTTTGACCAACCAACGACGTGT
>JAIQCU010000833.1:0-34603 GCA_022114935.1 Leptestheria dahalacensis
CTTGTTAACCATTTTCAGATTCTTTATAATGATACACCGCTGACACGCCCTGTAGTAACCCTGAGGTGAACATGAAAAACAAACTTTATGATATTAACACTTAAATAATAGCATAAGCGTAATCTACATTTATACTTAATTCATTAATATATCTATCTATCTATCCATCTGTCTCTCTGTTCTATCTGTGCTATCTATCCATCTGTCTCTCTATCCATCCATACATCCATCGATTCACCTATCCATCTATCTATCTGTCTATCTGTCTGTTCTATCTGTGCTATCTATCCATCGATCCCCCTATCCATATATCTATCCATCTAGCTAGTCATCTATCTGTATATCTATCCATCCATCCATCTATCCATCCATCCATCCATCCATCTATCCATCCACCTATCCATCTATCCATCCAACTATCCATCTTTCTATCTATCTATCCATCTATCTATACTATCTATCCATCTTCTCATCTGTATCCTTATTGTATGATTAAAGTCAACCTGTGCAGTGCATTCAAGCAGCAAAACCCAAGGCATTTTAAATAATACCAAGAGAGAGAAAAAAGAGAGAGAATATAAAGAAAATTCCAGGGCAAGCAATAGGGTGGGAGGAGCAGTTGGAGCTTCTGTATAGCCCGCGCATAAAATACCTCGACTTGAAGAACCAGCTTCCTTTTATATTCCAACCCGAAGCGAAGTGAGAAAAAAAAAACACGAAAGAAAAGGTAAAAAAGAAAGAAATAGGAAGGAAAAAAAATAAAAAAAATAAAAAAGAACCTCCAAGGTTTCCCCCTCCGGATTCCCATGGTCGTTCGCTAACTTGTCGAACAAAGAAGCCTTGATCTCTGTGGCCCAAGCAAGAGAGCTTCCACACAGGGCTTTTATCATCAATTTTCATCTTGAGCGATGGCTAAAGTAACAAGTGTCAAACCGACTATCTTTTCCCACACTGCTTTAGCTGCCAACCGGGACAAGTGGGAAAAAATGGCGAACCCCACCCAAGTTTCGGGCAGTCTATCGCCCGCATCTTGTAAAAATGATGGCTTAAGTTCTAGTTCAGATTAAAGTCTAGTACAAAGTCTCGAATCCCCGCCCAGGTTTCGGGCAGTGTATCGAGTATTTAGTCTCAGATCTTCGCCCCAAGTTTCGGGCAGTGTGAATGTACCGTCCGCATCTGTCAAAACTGGACTAGTTCTAGCTTAGTCTAGCATTAAATCTCAGATCCCCGCCCAAGTTTCGGGCAGTGTATCTATATAATGCGTATCTGTAAAACCGGTCTAGTTCTAGTTTAGTCTAGTAAAGAATCTCAGATTTGTTGTAACGGTACTCTGATAGTGTGACTGACTCAGTGACTCGCATGATGACTCTTGTGATTCCGTTTCTTTCAGATAGATTCTTTTAAAGATTCTTGGGGTTTTCGTGAATCTCGCGTAAAAATAGTAGAATTCTGCGATGAATCAGTATGGACTCGATCCGACTACCTTAAGCTTGAATGACTCTTAACTTAAACGAACCTCTCATGAGTCCCATAGTCTCCAGCCATGACTCAACTAGACGAGGGAGACTCGATAATAGCTCACAATGATTCACAGTGTTTCTTTCACGTGAAACACAACGCCACCTTGGCTCAGATGACTCAAACAGACTTCACTGATGCCACGGCACTGACTCAAAACAACTCTCATAGACTCAAACGGCACTGTGACTCAACGACTCACTAGCGACTCAACATTTGACTCAAATAATTTGCAGTCGACAATGACGAAAACTTCTTTGATCCGTCAAGGTTTGAAGAACCACAATGACTTCCAATGACTCACAAATGACTCAATCGACTAAACAGAGCCTATCATTCACCCATACTGACTCAAATGACTCACATACCCACATCATTACTGAAACGACTCAATACGATTCAAGAATGACTTGATAACTCAACAACTTAAAATGACTCAATATGATTCATCAACAACTTGCGCTGACTCGCGTCAACACTAATCTAGAAATATTCATGATTCTCAATGACTCTCCTTCAGTTCACAGTCAAGATTCGCTCCAAAAACTCTTAAGCGATTCTTATGAGAATCACGCTCTCAACCCAGATTCACAACCACGTTTACGACATACTAACCAGATTCAAAACAGTATAGATAAGAGTGCGAGAAGCTTACAAAATAAACCTTCAACAGCAAGTCCTCGTGTCTTGATTCCGGTTCCAAGTGCGCAGATCGGCCATTGTTTGTTGCTTTTAACCGATGTTAATCGGTCGGTATTCGCGGAAACACCGTTTTGGCATACAAAATGAGCCGACAGACCATTGAAAGTTGTTCAAGAAAAACGGCTTTCAAAGTGGCTATTTACCGGGTAATCACCGGTCCAAAACCGTTCCCTTCTTGTCGGGTTGGAGGGTCGAGATGCACTTCAACCGCTCGTTTGACTTGCGATACGACCAACGTCGGAAACTAAACTGCTCGAAACGACCAGGTAAACTGCACAGGTATATGAAAGAAGAAGTTCTTCCCCGGGTTTTGATGGTAAGCGCCCTCGAGAGAACGAATTGGGAAAGTAACCCGAGGCGAGTTTTCAAGATGCCCGTACGTGGGACTGGGAGGAGATGGAATAATGGAAGGGAGGAGCTGAAGAGGAAGATAAAGGAGAGGGAAAATAAAGAAGAAGAAGAAGAAGAAGAAAGTTTAATGGATGATTTATATATGAATTGTATTGAAGCGAGAATATCGTAATTAGTATTTCAATTGTGAGAAAAGCATGAAACCTGAGTGGATTTGAGTCACTGAGAGTCCTTAAGAGTCATACTACCGATATATCTGTCTGTCTACCTATCAATATCTATCTTTTTATTTATTTTTCTATCCATCTATCTACCTATCAACCTATCCATCCATCTATCTATCTATCTATCTATCTTCCTATCCACCTATTCACTTATTCATCTATTTATCTATCTATCTATCTATCTATCCATCTACCTAGCTATCTATCTATGTATCTTCCTATCCACCTATTCACTTATTCATCTATCTATCTATCTATCTATCTATCTACCTAGCTNGCCCATCTATTTATCCGTCTATTTATCTATCTACCCGTCTATCCATCCATGCACCTTTTGACCTATCTATCTGTTCCTATATACCCACTGGACCTTGAAACAGTAAGGTAACTGCAAGTCGAACGGTGTCTCAAGTGATTCCTCAAGGAGTCTCAACGGATTCTACAGTTCAACTGAGTCACTGAAGGATTTGAGAGTTAATTGCGTCATACAGGGTCATAAGCCGAGGATTAATAAGATTAATTAAGTGATATGATTGAATATCTTTTAATAGGCTTGTGCTAGTATTACTTGTAAGGGTTAAATCAAGATTCATATGAGATTCACGAAAGAATCATTTGAGAACCACACAAGAGTTTTGACGAAAGTCGTTTCGATTCCAAAACTTTCACTAGATTTAAAATTCCTTAATTTAAAAGTTCGGAAGAGATGTTACAAAAATAGGACAGAGAATCTTGAAGAATCTTACCAAGATTCCCCAGGCAAGTACTTATTACGAACCATTAGAGAAACATTACCGGGAAAGCATTACCAATCGTTTTATACATTAGATTCTTAAAGAATCATTAAGCACAGTTGTTTCCCTATGTTTATCGTATTCATATGAAAGAATCTCTTGAGAATCTTGAATTACAAGATGACGCAGTGGCGATAATATACACTCGTACATTGGAAAGAGTTTTGGAATTCCTATGCAATAGGGAGAATCTTGAAGGCCCCTAAGAATCCTTTCAACCACTTGGCTAAGAATCACAAAGAATCGTCCAAGAATCACGCGTTTTCAACTATAAACCTGACAGGAGAACATAAAGCGATCTAGTTAAGATTCATATGGGAATCTTGCACGAATTTCTCATTAAAACCAACCAGGGTATCCCAAAAGGAGAATCACGATTAAGGAATCCTCAAGAATCTAGTCGTAATTCCCGTCCTCATCAAAACTGCCAAACATCTTAACGATCCTTTACTGACGATGTATAATTAGAATAAATGAAAGAATCTTGCAAGAATCTCTCAGTAAACAACCAAGACATCCAATGTACGAATCAAAATAAGGAATCCCAAAGAATCTGGTCTTAATTCCCGTCTTCATCAAACTGCCAAACATCTTAACGATTCCTTACTGACGATGCATACTTAGAATGAAAGAATCTCTCCGTAGACAACCAAGATATCCCGACATATACGAATCACGATCAAGAATCCTCAAGAATCTGGTCGTAATTCCCGTCTACACTTCATCACATTAAACACCAAACTTTCCTTTACTAATCCTCAATGAAAACCACAACACTTCTACAATCTCGGTCACGTCCTTGGCTCGATCTCAATTAAATCACCGCAAAACTCTTACGCAATCACCGCCGCTTCAGACTTTCAATCAGCAGAACAACCATCCTGTCATTACCGACACTTTCCATTAACCGGTGACGTCACCGATCCAAAACCGGTCAAAAGCCGGCAACTGACTGGCCAACACCCGGCGTCCTATCCCATCCGACGTCACACATTCCCTCTTCACCCCAAACCGACTACCTGTGCGGATACATCAACTAATTGTCAACTGATTATCAGCTTTTTACCAAGAAAAAATCACACTCTCTACCAATTCACCAGTAAAATTCACCACGCGTAATTAGAATTAATGGAATCACACGCGTCCAAACCAGCGAGATCCGTTTGCAGGATCACGCGCATCTAATCCGCGTTCGGGATTCTCAACCTAAACTGATGAATCACGTACTGAATTGTGTTGAAATATGAGTTTTTATCGTTGTTGAAAAATGACCAGAAAAGGCCAGAAGCAAACTTCCGCATTGATCGGATTTTTGAAAAAAATGAATGATGAAAGACAACGACCTTGAAATTGGACGTTCCATCTCTTCCACCGTGCGAGTTTCATTAATCAAATTTTATCACCTTACTTTAAATTTCAGTAATGTATACCTCCATTAAAGTTAATAACATCGTCAGATTTACAGCAACTAAAACATAACTTTGGCATATACAACAAGTTTAAGATAACATCACGTGGTAAATTAACTAAATTAACTAGATTAACTAAACGATCAAGTCGGTAAAATTCGAACAAATTTCAGTTTAAAGTCAAGTTGACACAATGCACAGGGCGAGGTTACACTATTCGGTGTGAAAAAAAAATAAACACGAGACACGTTCTAGATAAAGCAATTGTGGAATAGTTAATGGCAAACTCGCACACAGGAAACGCGTCTCGTTTTTCTTTCTCTATAAATAAAACTAATGACACCAAGATAACAACAAAAGGAAAGACAAACACCTTATTTGGTTAAACTAAACACACAGGACGTCCTAGTCAGCGGGGCGGTTAACCTATGAATTCCAATCTATATACTTTTAGATTAGTTAAGTTACTTGGTCAAAGTTATTGCTTATAGCCCAGTGTGAAAGAGATCAGCAGGTCTTTCAGCAGTTCAATATCAGCTCCAGTTCCAGTCTGGTTGCTGGTATATGGACAGCCATATAGGAACTACTGAAACTGCTGATGTTCGCCCGAATTCAGCAGGCTTTTTGCATTGGGACTTGACTCACTTGTTCCAAGTTAGTACCTAATCCTGTTAACGAATTAAGTTCGCTATAATACACTATAGTTAAAAGTTTATTACGGTTACATAACTAAAAGATGGTTCATTGCATTAATCGAAAACTAATCATCGAAACTTAATTGAAAACTATCAAATTGCAAATTGGGTCTCGAATATGTAACTACATCTCATCCAATCTAATCTGTCCTTTTAACAGCGAACACAGCGAGCTATAGAATCAATGCCTGTAATACTAGAACCACTGAATAGTATGAATTCAACATAGTTTTAATACAGCAGAATACGAATCACCATCACCACAATCACCAGCAGAAGCCTATGTGAAGAACAGCTGACGTCAACTTTAATTCGATTCACATTAAGTTAATTACCCTTAATGAAAGTGCGATTCACTGAGACAAAATATTTGTTGCGACTTAATTTCACTAAACTGTAGTAACGTTTCAGTGAGACTTAAAATTAAACAGATGAGTTTAATTAAGTGGATATTAATTACAAAGTGATTGGATTGAATAACAGTGATACAACGTTTCGACTTACCTTGTGCACTAAAGAGGAGCTTCCCTGCGTGCAGATGCGGTGGAATTCCAAATGCGAATGGTGAAGAAAGATGAGAGGGAGACGAGCCACGTCCTCACGGCACTGCAGCTGAACGGATACTGAGCGCGTTGATCGCTCACGCAGTCGGTTAAAAGAGGGACGACCTCGACGCTCTCGGCCCAGCGGGAAATGAAAGCGCTCGCTATTTTCCAGTTTGCTTTTTCATGACAGGGATTCACTTTCGTGATTCTTGATTGAATACCTGGGAATCTTTGGATGGGAATCATAGTCCTTTTTTAGTACAGGGATTCACTTTCACGATTCTTGACTGAATCCATGGGAATCTTTGCATGGGAATCATAGTCGTTTTCGAGTACAGGGATTCTCTTTCATGATTCTTGGGTAGATCTTTCGAAGAATATTTGGATGAAAACCATTTTTGGAGATTCACAAGATTCTTGCTGTGTCTTTGTGAGTCCTTTTTGAGTACAGGGATTCTCTTTCATGATTCTTGATTCTCAAGATTCTTGTCATTTTCTGTGAGTCGTTTTTGACACTCCCGGTGAGAGGATCTCTGAAGAACTTGGCGATTCTGCATGATTCTTGAGCATTTCTTGAGAATCTTTCGATTATGAATCTTTTATTCAGATTCTCGAGTCGATTTTTATTCCTTCCGACGAGATATTTTGAAGAAGCTATGGAATTTTCCATGATTCTTGAATGATTCCGAAGAATTCTTTACGAATTTTTACTGTGATTCTTCATTTACATGTTAAGATTCTTGTTCAACGAATCTACTCATTTTCTGTGATTCTGAATCTTTACTGATTCTAACTAAAATGATTCTAAGAATCTCTGAGCGAGAATCTTAACAAGTAACAGCCAGTCTCTCACAACTCTTACATGATTTTGGTGATTCAGGGAATCTCTTTCCAAGAGTCAGCGAAGTATCTGAGAGTCGGCACGATCTAAAACTAATTCTGGGATTCTCGTGATTCTTGTGATTCAAATCTAAACAACTGAACAAACGAGTTGCTCAAAGAATCCTGCTACAAGAATCCTGTATATAACAAGTAATTGCATGGAACGGATGCACGAGATTCTAGATTCTCGTAAGATTCTCTACACGCGTCCGACAAGGCCACTGACCTATCACAAAAATTCCTTCAAAATTATAAACGGAATCCTCCGAAACAATAAATAAAATAAAATACGATCAAACTAAATTAATTAAACAGAATAATAACATGACATTAAATCATAAAATTAAATGTTAACAAAAGTTAACAAGACGTTTAAAGCTCCTTGAAGGGGAGTTTTCACGCTTGGCCTCCTCCACACAAGAATCTCCATCCATTCTTCACTCCCAAGCGCGCAGACAACCGATTAGAAATGGTCTGCAACCCCACAGAGTTATTTCTGTAAAAAGGTTTTATTCCCGTGTTTTTAAAATGTAAAATTCCGGTATTTAAGTTGAAGTAGATTCACTGAAACTATCAACCCAGTGCAAAAAACAGCTGCTTAACGACCTATACTGCTAACTGTCTGTCTGCCTATCCATCCATCTATCTATCAATCTATCCATCTATCCATCTATCCATATCTGTCTATCTATCTATCTATCTATCTATCTATACATCTATCTATCCGTCTATCCGTCAGTCTATCTATCTATCTGCCTGGCTATTTGTCTGTATGTATTATCTATCTATCCATCTACCTATCCATCTTTCATCTACCTATCCATATATCCGTCTATCTGTCTGGCTGCCTATCCATCCATCTATTCATCTATCTGTCCATCCATATCCAGCTATCGATCGATCTATCTATCTATCTATCTATCTATCTGTTTATCTATCTATGTATGCTGGATTATACCGAGTGTCGCCAGTTTCAGCCGTTCCTGTCTCCATAAACAACCAGACTGAAACCAGAGGTGGTAGACCTGCTGACAGACCTACTGGTTTTTGCACTGGTAACAAAAAAAATCCTTATTTCTTAATTCTATTTAACTAGAGCAATTGATGTTAAATTTTAAACACATTAATCATTAAAATAAATAGCCAAACCATTCATTAATATCAGTTTACAAAACAGCTACTGAATATGTATACGGCCCTGTTAAGAGTTTATAAAATCGAACGACTGACACGCTACTGAATAATGTCAACTAATCATTTCCAATGTATTTTTTTTACAATAATAACCTTTAAAAATCTAGTTAATTAATCAGTAATCGGTGAATCAACTCGATACTCATTTGATAACGAATCTTAATAAAAAGCTTGATCATTCTTAAATAACCTGATACTTCCTCGACAAAAAGCTTGATAATTTCTCGACAAACCTACACAATTTTATTTTCAAATAACCCTGTACCGTCTTGAAAGAAACCTGACAATATGTTGACAAAATCCCGATATTTTCCTGATCTTCATAAACGGGGAAATCGACCCATTTCACCCCTCACAGGCTCTTCCAACACAAAACAAACACAAGCGCGCTTGTAATCGAATACACGAGCGTATAAACATGTGTGACGCGTCTTTTTCCACCGTTCGTCGGTGATTTGAAACTTCCATCAGCTGTTTGTTGTAAAACCGATCGCCTGCCGTGTTCCACGACTGACGGGCGGCCAAAACGTTCAACAAGCACAGGGGGGGGGTCCGCTACTTCTTAAAAATAACAGTTCATAAAATTTCCTAATTAAAATAATATTAATTAACATTAAACTTAACTCAGTATCATAAAAAGAAATTACACTAATTTGAACTGAAATAATTAAATGTAATATTATTGGTTAACAATACCATTTTAACCAATCGGTAACGAGGCGGACATTTTATTTATTTTTTTTAAATTCACATTCACAAAATCACATTTTAGATAATTTCGGAAAGATTTAATTAAGATTCAATTACTCTGATTCAAAGAATTAAAAATGTACAAATTAAACCGGTAAAAAGCTGAGATCCAGTTCTGCACTAACGGTTCCAAACTATTCAAGACAATGTTGAATAATTGGCGAACCAACCTGTTCGGTATAAAAGGTGGACGATTCACCATTTGGGGTAGTCAGTGAAGCTGACTCTGAAAACTATTCAAATCGGCTCGGAACAAAAGCGCAAAACGTTCGCGTCTAACGGTAGCCCACTTGACTGTCAATTGACGTCAATTTGAGCGGGAAAAATACAACTGCTCGGGGAGGGAGACCGAGGCCAAACTGCAGCGTTCACCTTTCGACCTTGCAATGCCGTTAGGCAATATACTCGATTTCAGCTTTTATCCGAAGACGAAAATATCATGTTCATATCATGATACAAACACATACTGAACCAGTATTCCTGTCAATTAAACCGTGGCGTATTGATATATCAATATGCATATCGTTAGAGTGGTGAAACGTTCAAACATTATCGCGGTAAAGTATCGGCACTGAGTAATGATGTTATCAAATATCCAAGATATTTTACCAACAATGATACCTAGCAAATATCGATATACTAATCAGAGTCCAAACAAACATATCGATACAACTATCGATAAAAAAAGCTAATCTATCTATCTATCTATACATAATCTATCTATCTATCTATCCATCCATCTATCCATCTACGTATCTATATACCCATCTATCTGTCTGTCTTCCATCCATCTATTCATCTATCTCTCCATCTTTCCATCCACCTATCTCTATTCTATCCATCCATCCATCCATCTATCTATCTATCCATATATCTTATCTATCTATCCATATATCTATCCATCTTTCCAACATCCATCAATTACTAATACGAAAATATCATGTTAATATCATGTTAATACCATGATATAAAAACATACTGAAACAGTACTCCTGTCAAATAAAACGTGGCGTACTGATATATCAATACGATTACATTCAAACGTTGTCGCGCTAAATTACCGGCACCGAGTACCAATGATACCTAGAAACTATCGATATAATAATCAGAGTCTAAACAAACATATCGATACAACTATCGATAAAAATGGCTACGACTGGGCAAATATCGATATCGCGCACGGGGTTGCAATATAATATCAAACTTGTATCAAAATCACATCAAAATAACTTAAGGAAAAAAAAACTCGCAATAATATATCGATTGAAACAGCGTTGAATAATTTCCAGCCTCCGCATCTCTTTATTAATAATAATCATTAACCAAGAACAAGTTTTCTTACACAACAAGTTACCGACAGATTGGCTTCGAGGGCATTTCTCTCCTCTCTCTCCCCGTACAGTTTCCACAGCTCCGGGGAGGGGGGGAGGAGGGACTAGTGACGAGGCTCACTGACGGTCGTTTCCCACTATTTCCTACAAGACGACAAGGAGTCCAGGGTTAGCAATTCATCGATTGGATATCAAAATTTTATCACAATTTTATTTACCGATATACGAAGGGTTAGGTTAAACGGATGACTGGGGGTGCGTCAAGACATTCAGATTTTCTGGACATAATTGCCGGGCATCAATCCCTCCCTGCCTTTGTAACGTCCTTGCCACCATCCTGAAGGATCTGTTTCAAACATTTGGGATTAACAACACGAGTGAGCCAGAAAAAATGGAGAAAGTTTATTCAATCGTTAATATATTTAACCTGAAGCGTTTTTGAATTTCATTTGCATATTTTATTGCGAGGTTAAAGAAAAAAAAAACGATGATAATGAGTGGCTGCAATCGACGCGGCCAAGATGAATGGATATTTACCGAGAAGTAGAAATAATAGAGGCAAGTGAAATTACGTGCCAAGTAAATACATTAATCAAATGTACTTGTATAAATTCAAGTTGATTGGCAGTTTTCGTTAGAGTATCGAAGAGGATTTTGAATATCGACAAGGGAATCGGTATCGATGTTAAAGAGACCCGGTTGATATGTCATATCGTTACAATTTCAATACGGATTTTGAATATCGATATCGATATTAAGGGACCTGGCTGATACATCATATCGTTAGAGTATCGATACGGATTTTGAATATCGATAGGGGAATCGATATAGATATCAATGTTAAGGAGACCTGGTGGACATGGTTGATATATCGCATCGTTACAATATCGATGAGGTATTCTGAAATCGACAAGAGAATTAGTATCGATATTAAGAGACATGGTTGATATATTGCACCGTTACAATATCGATAAGGATTTTGAATATCGATTAGGAAATCACAATCGATATTAAGAAACTTGGTTGATATGTCGCAACTTTAATATCGATGTTTGTTTTCCTTCATGGCCTTGATATATGGTATCGTTACAGTTATCGATAAGGGAGTCAATATCGATATTAAAAGTCGATATTGCGCTGCTTTTTGGATTTGATAAAATGTATCGATGTAATATCGATAAAGATGACTGAGCTGATGAATCGTGAATACCGATATCGATATCAAAGTTGTACTATATCGATGCTTTTTACTTCGATGTATCATATCGATATGAACTTTCATATCGATATTAAAAGACCTCACTGTTACATTGTATAGTTAGTATCGATATTAGCGTGAAGGATTATCCGATATATCGATATCGATATTGCTGCTTTGTGGCCTCGTTATTTCGTATCGTTTCAGTATCGATAGGGATCTTAAATATCAATAAGTGAATCGATATCATTATTGGTTTCACTCGACAGGGTTATCCGATATATCGATACCAATATCGAACTTTCAATAGATCGAAGCATTTTGACCGCGATATATAATCGTATCGACAAAATGATTGAATATCGGTTATCGATATCAATGTTTTGCATAATCGATACCAAGAAATTTCGATATCTAACAAGCCTGTCTATTATCAAACGACAAATAGACAGAATCGATACTTACATGTCAGTGTTTGAATCGATAGTTTAAGCGGCAATCGGATACTGACCTTCTTTGAGGATCTCGACAATCTCCCCGACGACTAGACTGAGCTCGTCCGTGTCCTGAGCCTCGTAGTTGAAGAGGACGCGCGCCCGGGGAACGTCCATCCGCGGTTTCGGTCGAAGACTGGGACGCGGCGGCACCTGCGCCGCCTGCGGACGGTTCTGCGATTCCGACTGTCGAATACTGGCGCGTTTCGCTCTGAAAATACCAAATCTTTTTATTAATACTATTTACATTATACACAACATGTATTTCAATTGGCATCATTACAATGAATTAATCTAACATATATTAACTTTAATTGTAGTCAACATTAATTTAATTTGTAAAGTAGTTAAGACGAAGTGCTACGTTTACGATAAACACCGATACCGCCCTCTGAAAATATCAATTTCTTATCAAATACTGTTCATAGATCGATATTAAAGACATTATATAAATATACTTTGATATGATATAATCTATAGGGCAATTAAGTGTAATGCGAGGTTTAGTATGTACACACCCGGCAATTCCAGCGTCGGGAGTCTGCATGAATTCATCCGACGTGCGGTTCTGTTGGTGCTGCTGCTGCTGCTGCTGCTGCTGGTGGTGACGCATCTTCTGCTCCAGCTGCTGCTTCAGGTCAACGTTGCCGGTGTTGTTCTGCCTGTGGACGGGTGGCACCGTGCTGGCAGCTACGAACAATTGGCAAATTAAAAGCTAAAATCGATTCATTATTCGAGGTCGTTATTAAATACAGTAAATTTGACGTTACCGACCAACGTGAGCCATTATAGTAACGTCTATAACATTCCACTAATGATAAATTAATGACATTTAATTAGACACGTATATACCCAAATGCATGCGACATAATCAACAGTGATGGTATTTTAATTAACATTAAATTTTAATCTAATAACTTTGATTAGTCTATCGGATTTGGTAAAGTTAATTCACTTTATTCAACGTAACATCCCAGCAGCACAACCGTAATTATCACAAGCCAATTTATTACTTAAAATCAAGTTCTTTAATTAACCTACAAATCGGTTTACCATTTTGCGGTGCGGGAAGGCGGAATCCTTGCTGCGGTGTTGCAGCGGCCGGCACGCGGATCATCGGCTGGTTGGGCGGCGCCGGCTGCGACGGAGGCGGCGGCGCCCGGGCTGATCGCATCGACGGCTGCTTGCTAACGCCTCCCCTGGATGGGGCTGGCTGTAACACGGCGGCACTGCAAAGTGGAATTTAGTAGAATCATGGTGGAACTATAATAGCATATGCAACATTCCTTAAAAACTGTGGAATTTAGTGGAATTTAGTGGAATTTCAGTGGAACTATCGTGGAATCTGCAAAAAAAATCCTTCAAAACGGTGGAACTCTAATGGAACTAACTGGGTGGCAGCTCGCTAACTTGGTTCCAAAGTGGAACCAAGTGGAACTGTTCTGGAACAAAATGTCGAAGAGCGAAGTAAAAGTGGAGCAAGTACAGCCGAGACATTAAGACGAATTCAACAAATGTGGAACAAATGTGGAACAAAGTGGAGCAAATTGGAACACGGTGGAACTACGTGGAGCAGAGTACGTTATTACCGAGTCTGAGGAACGGCTGGCGGTGAATTCTGCGGCGGCGGAGGCGCTGACCGTTGCGGAGGAGGAACCCCCGGTGCCGGTCGCTGAACGCTGCGCGTCTGGGACAGCATGATCTGTCGCGCAGCGCGTCGCGTATTGTCGTCCAGACTGAGGCGATTGGCAGGGCCTATACAACGACAAATTAGAAATAAGCAAGTAATTCAACCGCTAAACATCATTAAACTTAACTCCAATCAGGCTAATCCGCGATTCATTATATACTTTTTACGTCTAATATCTAATTATTTATAATATTACATTTTAAACTCTATGTTTCATTACATTATTTATGTAAATTAATTATTGATTAGATATTCATATTTATCATGTTGTACGTGTGTTCGGTGGACATCCCGCTCCAACGAGGACATTCAGCGTTTTCCCAGAGATTTTCAAGACTTCCAGCTCGGTGGTCCCCGGCAGAACCTTGACGTAGCGGACACCGCCGCCGGCCCAGCCACCCTTCTTCACCGAAACTTCCATTCTGTTGGGGAAAAAAACAATTAATTATTTTAATTCTTACTTTAGATAATGCTTAAAAGATTAGCATTTGTTATACGTGTCAGTGAAGCGGATGTTCAACGGGCGACCAAACTGTTCCTTAAGCTTGCGGCTGAGCGTCGACAGCAGCTCCGTCTTGAAGACGCATCTGACGAGAGTGTCGTACTCGTTGACGACGTGTATCACCAGAAAGTCATCCTAAATAAAAATAAAACCAAGAAACGGAAATCATTTTTAATGTAAACAAATACTAAAATGAAGAGGAAAATACGATTAACCACTTTCACTGCGAGTCATAACGCGTACCAGTGAGAGTACTGTCACACATCGTCTGAATGTCGCTTCGAGAAACGTCATACGGACCGCTCGAGTGGACGCGATTCATGACTGAAATTATACTAATTTTGCCTCAGAAACAGATTTAAAACCGGTTGTTTTGCTTGGGTTAGAGTCAACTCTGGTCAGTTTTTGTCGTTTGTTTATGTTATTACCACAGAAGCTACTTGTTTCATTGGTCAACAGATGGCTGCATACTAAACCAGTTGTTTTGCCCATTTAACTAAGAATGTCCCATTAATGATTACTTGAATTGTTGCATAATTGGACAAGTCAATAATAATAAGTAAACTTCAACGCAATTCAAGTCAATAAGCTGAAAGAATTATCAGCGAGTAAAGACGGAATCAGTGACGAGTCACAATATTTAAAAAAATATTATGATTTTCAAGACACAGTAATGACAACTCTCGTTATCATCTAATTAACATACCTTCAAAATGAATTCAAATTTTAATTAATTTATCCAAACCATCTTTCATTTCAGTTTCAATATGTTACCTGTTTAGTGCTCGTCGTCACTTGACGGATCGAGTCCAGCGGGATCTTCCTCTTCACCACTTCGATAATCTGTCCCTTCTCCGGTCCCTTCTTGATTTTCTCGCGTCCAATCAGGAAGAGCATCTTGGTGGTCAAGACCAAGTCGCGCTTGATCGCTTGAAATCTTCGGTCGTACTTCAAGACCGTCTCGGCAAACTCGACCTTCTCCCGCTTCCCGACCAGGGATCGCAGCGCCGGCTGGTGATCCAGACCGATGTAGTCGCCGACAAAGTTGCGGTTCAGCGAGTTTCGACGTCTCTCCTTCTTGCCAAAGACGACATCTGCATAGATTTTGTTTCAAAAGAATCATTTTAAATCTGTCATCAGTAAACAAATCTAGTTTAATTTAAATTGGAAAATCGTCGAAACCTCGGGATATTAAAAATCGAAATCGAAATCAATATCAAAAATTCATTGAAACCGAAAAACTCTATCAAAATTATTTCATTAAAAATATCAAATTACAATTATAACGACGAGGTAATTCTAAGTTTGCATTTGTTGTTGAAACCGTTACCCGCTGCCTCTTCCCGCTGTCTCTGGCGCTGTCTCTTGGCGAAGTAACGCTGGAAGGCCTTCTGGATAACGCGGGCGTGATAATCGAATTTCCGCTCCCTCATTTCTTCCAGCAGAAAGAGCTTCGAATATATCGACCAGATATCAAACCGTTTATCGAAATGAAAAGTTTTGATATTGATGTATTTTTTTTTTAATTACCGATTCGGGAGTCTTGACAAAGATCTTGTTCTTGCCCATCTGGTACTCGGACTCGTCCATGTTGACCGAGCGCATGATGATCCTGATCCCCTGGCCAGCATCGCCGCGCCACTGAGGCCAAGTTTCCTTGGTTAAGATGGCGTACCTAATTAACAGAGTTAATTACAACTCGAGTAATCATCAGTAATCATTAATCTTGGACGTTAAACTGGTATCAGTTAATCCGTTCGTAATCAAAGTCAAAACGGATGATTGATATTATCAAGAAAAAATACCGAAACGTGTTGATATGTATACAGTGTGATGTAAGCAGTTGAATATCAATTGAAAGGATAATCGGGTAGGTATCATACTCGCTATATCAAACCAATATCAATGAAACTTTCTAGACATCGACTGTACCAATGACATGGTAATGTACATTGCTGAAAGTTCAATCAAATATCAAACAGATATCAACTACGATATTGACATTTTCAAGGATAAATTGGATGCGTAATCGTACCAACTATATCAAATTATGATCAGTCCACTGCAGCTATCAGTGATATATCAACATGGTGTTAAGATATCAGTCAGATATCAAATAACATATCAACTACGATACTGACATTTGCAAGGATATTTCGCTGCGTAATCGTACTAACTATATATCAAAGTGATATCAGTCCACTGTAACTATCAGTGACATATCAATATGGTGCTGAGATTTCAGTCAAATATCAAACAGATATCAACTACGATTTTGACATTTTCAAGGATATTTGGCTGCGTAATCGCACCAACTATATCAAATTATCATCAGTCCACTGCAGCTATCAGTGATATATAAACATGGTGTTGATATAGCAATCTAATATCAAATAGCATATCAATAGGAAAACCGACGAACACAATTCACTTGAACCACAGTTGATATCAAAAAGAATATCAACCCAGCGCAATACGAAGGATATCAACCTACACCATTAAACATATCAATATCAATATCAACTCAATATCAAATCAAAATCTCGTCGCAAAATCCACAATATCAACTATACAAAGACCTCCATATCGATAAAACTACGCTAGTGATCTCACCAAGTGATCGACAATACGGTCCCTGCTTTGATATTCAGCTGATAATATCAAAACAATGTCTAGTAAGACGCATTGTTACCGCTTGAGAAACTTGTCAAATTGTCTTCGGTAAGCGTAACCGGCCCTCCTGACGCGGATGTTTTCCTTGAGGCCCAGGTACTCGACCTGGTGCTTGACCCGCGATTCCTCCCAGTCGTGCGGACGCTTCGTTTCGTTCGGTTTAATGCACCTTAAAACCGACAAAAATATGTCAATTAAAACATCAATCAAATGCCATCTAATCTATCAACAATATCAATGTAATATCAGATGAAATATCAAACAAATATCAATTAGAAGTTAACGAATTATCGATTAAAACATCACCTATATCATTAACTAAAATATCAACTACATAAGGAATTCAAACTTAAATCAAATACCAATGAAATATCATTGAAATATCAATGAAATATCAACAGAAACACCACATATATCATCAATTAAATATCACCCAAAATATCAATCAAATATCAGCCAAAATACCACCCGTGATCCGAACGAACTGTCGACTAAAATATCAACCAGACATCAGCCATAACACCAATTTCATGACTGCACCAAACGTTCCCATACATTATCAACAGGATATCAAAACAATATCACATCTAACTGCAGCCACATATAGTATATATATAGAAACGCGGACAATAACCAGTGGATAACGACAGATGATGTATCGATAAGAAACAGTTACCGGATATAATGGGGCGTGCACTTCATCAGGGCCTCGACCAGCTGGTTGGCCTGCGATTTGATCTTACTTCCGGCAGTGGTCGGTCTCGACTTGGTCGCCGTCGAAACCGTTTCGGGAAACAGCGACCGTATGAAATGACTGCGCAAAAAAAAACAACAAACAATAATCAAGACAATATCAATAATAATGATAACATCAATTGAAACCTCTGTGAACTCTGCATCAGTTCGACGAGATCGTTGAAAAAGATGTCACGATTGCGCTCGCAGAAACCGGCGACGTCATAGCTGACCTTGCCCGCGTAGTGATGCACCACGAAACCCGACTTCCACGACTCAAAGTGCTGGTGGTTACCCACACCGCCGCATAATTTCTGCAATTCAAGTCATTTCCCCTTTGTGATATTCAAATGTTCCCAAGGTCATTTCACATTCATCGCATTCAACTTGAATGATTTCAATCTTATTCCTAGCGACTCGACCAAACGATACTAGAAAAATCGACTGTTTCGAGTTGATTTCAAAATTTATCAACTCGTAACAATTTTCAACTCGACTCGTTTAAACTTAATTCAGTTGTCAGTCAATCGACTGTTCCTTTAAGACTAATATTGAATCTATTTTTTCTTTTTGAAAGAGACAGATCTTAACGGTTGTCCAGAAGGGGAATGCAGCAAGCCGAGTCCCAAAGTTACCTGTTTGAGGTCATTGTCAGCACCCTCGGAGACTGCGTGCATGGTGGCGCACACATCATCGAGGATGGCAAAAATGCCGGGCGGTCGTCGACCCTCAATTAGCTCGCACACTATTTGGTTGTTAAAGTAGTCAATGGGCGTCCACTTGATGCCCTCCAGAACATACTCCTCCTGCAACACAATTAAAGTTTGAATTAATTAACAAAATTAATTAGCAATTTAACGAATCGTCATTCAATTGAATCAACGAAACTGTCTGTAAATTTAGATATTGATGACGTCTTTTACTCTACTCATCACTTTTAATGCTAGTTAATTATCTTACTAATGACGGTAATTTAAGTTAACGATTTAAAATCAATTAAAAAGCTAATTAAACATTCCTAAATGAAGAGTTAAAGACATTAAACTTTACCGTTATTACTCACAAGAATTAATCACATTCCAATTACCAAGTCAACTTGGTGCAATCAAAATGTAATTCACCTTCAAAACTCAACATTTCAACCTGGTAATTATCATCAGATTCCAACTAACGTCGTTACAGTTTTCACTAATGACCCTCCAAACGCCATCATCAACTTAACACCGACTCACGACAGACTGTAAAATTTATTACACACCAACTGTTAATTTCATATTTTTCTAAAAATGGCAAGAGTTCTTTCTGGTCCGCAAGCCAATTATAACGGTCCCCTTGATGTAATAATTCTCGACTTGCACGAAAGAAAAAAAGGAGCCTTCCAGGACCGCGACAAAGGCCAAATAGATAAATAAATTTAATTTTTTTTTTAATGTACCGTTATTCGTATTAGACGCGCAACTCTTTGGATGGTCATCACGTGACCTTGACTGGCCGCGACCGGGAAAAATTGCGGACACGACAGTCGCTATTTCAGTGGCAAGGCCGCTCAAGGTTATTCATACGATCGTTTAGCAAGATTGCAAACACCGGCTATGGTAAATGGAATTGATTGGCCTAGACTGACTCGTCTCGGTCGGTTGAACCCAACTTGGGTGTGTGTGCGGATATCGCGAGGGAAACGCTAATAATCCGCTCGAGCCATTGCTAATTCAATTTTAAACATACATTTGATCGATTAGAGTTTATCATCCGCTTTAATTACTTAGATAGTATAGTTAGACAGATCGATGGATAGTTAGACCGATAGATAGTTAGATAGGTAGGTAGGTAGATTACAGTATATCGATCAATCGATAGATAGACAAATAGATTGATAGGCAGATAGACAGACAGATAGATAGACAAATATAAGACAGATAGATAGACGAATAGACAGATAATAGATAGATCGATAGATAGATCGATCGATATACAGGCAGGTAGAAAGATAGTTAGATCGATAGGCAGATAGACAAACATAAGATAGATGGAAAAGACGAATAGACAGATAATAGATAGATCGATAGCTAGATAGATCGATAAGCTAGATAAATAGATAGATCGATAGATAGATAGACAGGCAGGTAGAAAGATAGAAAGATCGATTGGCAGATAGACAGACAGATACATAAATAGATAGACAGACGAATAGATAGATGACATAGACATAAAGTAGGTGATAGAAAGACAGATAGATAGACTGACATATGACAGATATATAGACGAACAGATGAATGACAGACAGATAGATAGATAGGTAGATACGAAGGGCCATCCAGTACTTCGTAACGTGACAACATATTTTAAAGTTAATAATATATAAATGTAATAAACTATAATACAATAAATTGACACAGTTGGAACTAATAGTATGTAAGGGTTTTAACAGTTTTAACTGGACAGCTTGCAAATTGCTTAAACAAATAGCACAGCGGAAAGACCAGTTTACAAGAATCCTGTCCAATTGGTTCAAGTTTCGCCATATATACTGCACAGGGCCACACATGAACTGTTCCTTGTTTAATTGCCCTGTCAATCTAGCTAAAGACACGTGTCCTCGTAAATGACAGGATCTTTAAATTTACAAGTTCAGTTCATTATTCAATAACGCTTATGTATACATTCTTTTATAATACATAAATTTACAATTTTATTACATTATTCTTCTATTTACAGTACATTAATATCACTAGTATCATTTTCATTATTGTTATACAAATACAATATGTTATACAAAGTTATGTACAGTCAAAATTTAATCAGATTTCATTCGATCTGGAATAATTTCATCTTCAAGAAAGCGTATAGTTACAAAACGTTCAACATTTCTAAATTTGTATTCCTCCGGGGGAGGCGTTATACAACCCTCTCTCTCTCTCTCCTCGCTTCACCATTAGTGCAAGGACACGTTGACTGCTGCGGTGAATAGAACCGTCGGCGCACCCACGGGTACATCCACCTCAACCTTTTAAAAACGCTTCTCGCAGCTGCGTGGCAAACGCAGTACGCGGTGAGCCTCGTTGCGCACCACAGCTCCCGCGTTTTCCCAAGAATTACCACTAAACAACATTTTTTTTACAAAAATGTCGGTGCTACTGATATCATTAATCATCTGCGTATCCGCTACCGCGGCCTACCCTACAACGACTGATCAAGATACTGAATCGCGTATCAATTCCTGGGTCATCAACCCCATCCGGCGGCCCGGAATGAGTATCGGAGGCTTACGACCCGGTGGTATGCTACTCATGGTCATGGAACCCAACGCTACCATGGCTCCAGAAACCTCTGTACCGTCGCAGGAGGGTGAGACACCCGCGGTAGGAGCAGAAGAACCGGGTATCGTCGCTACCAGCGCAGAGAGTACCGAATCCGCCGAATCTGCATCAAGTATCGAGGTAGGAAGTAACGAGACTAGCGATACCCCGGTGGTATCACTGCCAGCCACCGAGTCTGTCGCTACCGGCGATACTGATACCAATCAGGTATCATCTGAAGCTGGGGTATCGGGTGTTTCAACTGATACCCCGTTGGTGGCAGAAGAAACTACCCAATCTAATGCTAACGAAGACAGCGAGGTAGCAAATCCTGACGAGGTATCATCGACGGGAGATTTCAACGAGAGCCCTACCAGCCAACCTGACGCCGCTACGCAAGAGCAAGGTATTAACGAGACGGCTACGGAAATCGATCTTTTACCAAACGCAGAAACAGAGGATCCTCTAGCTGACGTAGCAGGTAGCATTGGTAGCGAGGACGATACTACCCTAGATCCTACAGGACCTGATACCAATGAAGCCAATGCAGAGGATTCGCAACCAGGTGAAGTAGTAGGTAATGCTGATGCACAACAGGTTAGTGAGCCTAGCGATGACAATACCACGCAGAATCCTTCAGTATCCGATCTGACTGAAGTGAACGCGGAAGATCCGGAGCCAACCGAGGTAGCAGGTAGTACCGACGTGCCGCAAGGTAGCGAAGTCAATCCTACTGAGGGCGCTAGTGAACAGGATCCTTCAGAATCTACGCTAGCTGAGGGTGTTGATAACAATGCGGAACAAAATACTGAGGAGGTCCCATCCCTCAATAGCGATCCCGCTGGAGATTCTACCGCGTCGGTTCTCGATTCACCCGGCAACCAGGATCAAGGTCAGGATGGCTTCGTTACGGAAACTAGCGGTGATTCTGAAGTAGAGCAAAATACTGAATCCATCCTTGCTGACGATCAAACGGACGGACAGTCAACTGAAGCACCTGATACTCTAGTACAGCAAGAAACTGGCCAAACGATCCTGGAGGACTCGGATACTCAAGGATCTGCAGGATCAGAATATTCCGGACAAGATATCAATATCAGTCAAAATCCCGAAACCCAACAAAGCACTCAAACGGTCCCCGACAACGATACAGCCAATCAGGATCTCGCAGGATCGGACGTAGCAGAAGATGTCGAATCGAATACTGAATTCACAGAAGTAGTCAATGATTCCGATACTGAACACAGCACAGAGACGGTCTCCGACAATGATACAGCCAATCAGGATCTCGCAGGATCGGACGCAGCAGAAGATGTTGAATCGAATACTGAATTCACAGAAGTAGCCAATGATTCCGATACTGAACACAGCACAGAGACGGTCTCCAACAACGATGCAGCCAATCAGGATCTTGCAGAATCGGACGATATTCCAGACGAAGCAGAAGATGTCGAACTGAATACTGAACAAAGCACTGAAACAGTTTCCAACAGCAACACGGCCACTCAGGATCTCGCAGGATCGGAGAATACTCAAGACGAAGCAGAAGATGTCGAACTTAATACCGAGCCGACAGAAATTATCAATGATTCTGATACTCAACAAAGCACAGAAACGTTCCCTCAAGAAGAAGAGTCAACCAGCCAGGATCTTTCCGGACTCGGCGTAATCGAACTTCAAGATCCTCAACAAAATACCGATTTGGAGCCAGCGACAGAAGATCCTGCTTCGTCGATCCCCATTGAAGATGAAGGTCCGGACCCTACCGAATCCTTCAACGAGGATCACACAGAACAACTTATCACCGCTGAAGACCCATCAAGCGATCCTGCCCAAAGTGCTGGACCTAACCAGGATCCCATCAATTCGATCCTAAGCGAAGATGAGCATTCTACGCCACAAGGAGGTCCTGATGGCAAACCCGTCGATGAAGTAGCCAGTCAGGATCACTCCCAGGATCAGGTCGAAGAGATTACCGCGCCGGAAAACCTGGAAGATACTGCAGCGGATGTACAAAACGATCCCCAAGTATCTCAACTCGAGGAAACGCATATCAATCCTGATCAGGATCAATCCACCGAACCGATCCCTGACTCAATTTCCAGCAACACGGAACCTGCAGAGGATCACACAACTTACTTCCCCGACTACCTGGCGGTCGATCCAACATTCGACCCGCTGCAGCCTCATCTCTACGAGGATCAGACCACTTCCAATCCGGTTGAACTTTCAACCGATCCCTCGTCGGAAATTGCGGCTTCCTATCCGCCAATCTTTGCCGGTCCCGCCCTAGACGATTACCAATCGCAGCACGAAGTAGTTACGTCCTATGTTGTCACATTCCCTACGACCGAGTCCGATCCCGGCGCCACAGAACCCGCAGATCCGCAACAGCCCGCGGGTTCCGGACCGATCCTGAGCGAAGAAGTAGCGGTCGAAACGGAATCGTCGCAAAAGAAGAAGCGCAGTCTAAACTCTACGGACGAGTCTCCTAGTCGTCAGTTTGGTCAACGACCTTACCCTTTACCTTTCAAACCGGTTCACCAACCCGTTTATGATCCCGGCCACGGTGCATCGACCGCTAGACGCGTGTACGACTACTGTTACGGTCTATTATGCGACATCAAGAGGAATCTCTTACATTTCAAACTTTTCTAAAAATGTTCTCTAACTCATCTGTTTTTCCACTTTAAAAAAATTGCGTTTAAGTTTTCGGTTAATTTGTTACAAATCTCGGTGATCGTGCGGTGTTCTTTAGGGGGGGGAGGGGGGAAGGAATTATTTGTCGTTTTTTCAACGAACCTGTTCGGCTTTCAGCGTCAGCTCGATAAAGATTTGCTGCAGCTTCTCGTTGACGTAGTTGATGCAAAACTGTTCAAAGCCGTTCTTTTCGAATATCTCGAAACCGTAAATGTCCAGAATGCCAATGCTGTTGCCCTGTGAATCCGTCTCCATTGCAGTGTTGACCCTCTGTGCAAAAAGGAAAAAAAAAACGGAAAATAAAAAATAAATTTCAGACAAGCTGAATTCATTCAATGTCGAGTCAAACGAGAGGGCGATAAATAAATCATTTATATTCTGTAATTTCATTAATTTAAAATCAATTAATTAAATTTGAGAATTCTATGGACAAACCTGGACTAGGAAATCAAACAAGCGGCTGTACAGTCCCTTGGCCAGGGCATCGCGTCCATAGATCGCCTGTTCCACGTTCAACGTCACGTCGACGCGCTCCGATTTGCCTCCCCATTTGCTGTCAAAGACTCGGCTGGTCAGCTTCGATTTCAATTGGTCAGCGTCGACTTCCAGCAGGTAGGCCGGATAGGCCAGAGCTTCAAAATTATGGCAACAAATTTACTACAACTGACTGGTAGTTGATTGATAGTTAATTCCATTAACTGATTCTTATTTACTTTGATCGTTTTCGACCACGGCGAAGTTTTTACTGTCGACGAAGCCGATATTGCCCAGGTGGAGAATGGCCGACACCAGCTGGTGAATGCTCGTCTGGTCCGTCTGGTTGATTCCGATCACATTCATGGCTATTTTAACAAGTTGATTCGAGTTAAACTAAAGTTAATTACCATCAAAATTCAAGACAGTTTAAACGGAACCTTTAATCGTCTCCTGGAACTCGTGCGAATCGTTGGTTCCGTCGACCGTGTACGCTCCACTCTGACTCAGGTACGCGAAGTACTCGGGATCGGTCAAGCCCAGATTCCCTGATGAAAATTAAAACGACTTAATTAATTTAATCATCTTTTCTTTAATAAACTAATTACCACCGCGATATGATAAAATCCAATTGGTCGACAAATCAATACGAAGTAAATTTAACTTCATTACTTAATCGAGTATATTATCAAATCAATCAACTAAACGAGAATTACTACAACCCGATTACGAGTTTAATTAAACCAATCAAGTTGAATCCAATATCTGTTAAAATACTGAATTGATAAGCGGCTAGATGGCGGCCTGTTTACTCTTCATCTCGGCACTGGCCCCGGCGCAGAGTTGGTAGAAAATGTGAAAGCTCCTCTCGGTGGGTCCGCGCAGGGCCACGCGCGATTTCTCCAGCAGGAAGTTTGAGATTTTCCCGCCGACCGGCTGTCCTCCTTTGGTAAACTGGATCTCGACGTATTTGCCCTGTTGACGCAACACGATTGTCGGGAAAGTCACAAACACAATTCAACAAACAACATCCTACAGGTCTATATTCAACTTGTGAGCTTATGAATATATCAATAGCTGGTGCATAAACACGTAATTGGTTTTAAGTTATCGATATTGTTTTGAATTGAATTACAATTAACTAAAGCTCTGTTCTTATTGTTGCATAGTGAATCATTATCGGTTAAATATTAATAAGTTTATAATTTTTTGTGATTAAACCTAAAATTTTTACAATAAACTAGGTTCATTCAGAATAGTGAAAATAAGCAGGTAAAGTGTAATACAAATTAATTGATTCAACAGGACATAATTAAACTTCAAATTACTATAATGAATTAGCCATACAATTATCAATTCAATAACTCATCCAGTGTAAATGCACTCCGAATTATTATAAGTAAATTGAGAAATAGTCAATTACAATTAAGGTTATTAAAAGAAGTAGTTTAGAGACGGTAATTGCTCAAACAGCAATTAATAACAGGTTAATAAAATCAATAAAAATCTAGGTAAAATTGCTGCAATGAAGACTAATTACGTGAATCGGTTATTTACAAGATAACTAACTCTTGTCAGCTATTTGATTAAAAACCTGGAACGTTAGTTACGGATATCTGTATTCCTATGTAATTGTAGTGAATTTTTCAGTTTTAAAATCAACTCCTAGAATTAAATGATGATTAAGATAAAGAGTGGTAACGATGGTAAAAGTACTGACTGTTATAATCGATGTTACTGTTAGTATTATAAGTTAATTATTGATACTATAAATTATAGATAGATGTTTAGATAGTCAAATAGACAGATGGATAGATAATTAGAAAGATATACAGTCAATTAGATAGACAGATAGTCAGTTCGTTAGATACATAGATAGACAGTTAGGTAGATAGGTATACGGACAGAAAGATAAATAGATAGGTAGGTATATAGATGGATAGACAGACAGATAGATAGGTGGATAGATAAACAGATAGATAGACAGGTAGATCGATAGATAGACAGATAGCTAGGTAGATATATAAACAGACAGAGAAAAAAAAAGTTAAATAGAGATTAATAGAGATAAATAGAAAGATAGATAGATAGGCAGATAGATAAACAGACAGATGGACAGTTAGGTAGATGGATAGACAGATAGATAGATAGAGATAGGTAGATCGATAAACAGATAAAGATAGGTAGATAGACAGTTAGACACTTGGATAGACAGATAGACAGAGCAGTTAGATAGAGAGATAAATAGAAAGATAGATAGATAGATAGACAGGCAGTTACATGGATAGATCAATAGATAGATAGATAGACGGGTAGACAGATAGATAATACGACGTTATATGAAATGATAGATACAAGATAACTTGTACGAATATATTCAAGCTTAGCAAACTGCGTTCAACTTACAAAACGACTGGAGTTGTTATTGCGAACGGACTTGGCGTTTCCAAAAGCCTCCAGCAGAGGATTCGATTCGAGAATGACATCCTTGACGTGTCGGACGCGATCTCCTCCGCCAGAAATACGAGCGATGTAGTTCATGATGTACTTGGCGGCCACCGTCTTTCCAGCGCCCGATTCTCCGCTGGAGGATAGAATGACAAGAAAAAGATTCAAATCAACGTTCAGTTAAATCGATTATATCAAAATTAATTAATTGATATAAAGGGCTGAAATAAACTCGATAAGTTACAAAATGATTTCTAATTTTTCTATCTTACAGACAACGGTGCTGTACATTTACCTACTTACAATCGAATTCATCTTTACGTGACAATTTCAGACGGAGAGATCGATAGATAAAAAAGATAGATACACAGGCAGATATGTAGTTAGACTGGTAGGTAGATAGGATAGATAGGTGGATACATAGATATATAGGAAGATAGATAGATAGATTCACTGGTAGGTACGTAGATAGACAAATTCATATAGTTAGATGGATTGGTAGATTCCCAGGTAGAGGTAGATAGATAGATACATGGATTTGCAGGTAGATAGATGGATAGATAGATAGATTCGCAGGTAGATAGAAAGATAGATAAGTAGATGATACACAGATAAAGTCACAGGTAGTCACGTAGACAGACTGAGAGATTCATAGGTAGATAGATAGATAGATGGATATATAGATAGATAGATAGATTAATAGATAGATAGATAGACAGACAGATAGATAGACAGACAGATAGATAGACAGACAGATAGATAGACAGACAGACAGGTAATTTTACAGGCAGGTAGATAAATAGATACACAGATTGATAGGCAGATAGATACATAGGTAGATACACAGATAGATAGACAGGTTCGGTAGATAGTTAGAGAGATAGCTATCGACAAGTAGAACTACGACTGCAGGAAACTCGATATACACTATCACGTCGTACTTGACTTGGGAATTGACAATTCACTCCAATCCAATTACCATTCCAAAACAGCAATCTAATTTCTGCATCAATTAACATAATTACGTATTTAATCTTCGTCCGTTACACAATCCCAAAACCTTTAAACACATTTCTAAACAAGCAAAGTGAGGGGGGAAAATAGAAAGTAAAAACTACAGCAGTTTCAGCCCTTTACCTGATAATGACGCACTGGTTTTCACCATCGATGACCATATTGCGGTACATGTTGTCCGCCAGCGCGTAAACGTGGGGCGGGTTCTCGTAAGGCGCCTTTAATCACATAAAAATTAATAGAAAAATAAAACAATACAAAAACCAACTTCGTTTATACCAAAGATATTGTGATATAACAAATATAATAATAAAATACTTACGCATCAATTCATTGAAATTTACTCGACAATGATAAAAATTCTACTTCAATTTACGTCATTACTTGATTACCCAAATGAAATCTTAAACCAAACCGGAAAATTCCACTCATTTCAAACTGTAATTAAGTATAGAATTGGTAATCCAACGCGAGGATGAAACTAGACAGCATAGGGAAAAGAAGGTAAACGAGAGAGAGAGACTTACGGCTCCTTGGTACTGCTCTATTTCCTTCTCTGTGAAGTAGGACATCTGCTTGAAAGGGTTCACGGATACCAGCACGGGCCCGATGTAAGTCTAAGGATTAAAATCGGTCATTTTCCACCGTTTCCCAACTCACTCAAGTTCCAATCAAACCTAACGTCACATTTTAAACTTAACTTTTAAAAAGGAACCTACTCCATGTTATTGTATGACAACAGTTGAATGTTTTGGCAAGTACACGTTAATAAATTTTAGCTAATTAACTGAAATATAGTCGCTCACCTAATCTACAGTGACTATTTCTTAAAACATCAGTTAAACCTATTTATTATTTAAGTACCGATCCGCCTGATTCAAACGGTAAACATTAATTTTAGAAAAGATAATATTATATAATCTAGTAAATGTGATAATAATAATAATAGAGATAGATAGACAAATAGACAGACAGACAGACAGACAGACAGATACATAAATAGATAGATAGATAGATAGATAGTTAGATAGATAGACAGATAGATAGACAGATAGATAGACAGATAGATAGACAGAGACAGATACAGATAGATATACAGACAGTTTGATAGACAGATAGAAAGATAGATAAACAGATAGATAGACTGATAGATTGGACAGACAGATAGATAGATAGACATGGACAGATAGACAAATAAATAGAGATAGATAGAATAGATAGACAGATAGATAGATGGATAATCATATTGATAATTTACAAAGATTCTATCGTCCATGTATCGCTTCTTGAGGTTCTCGACGATGGCGTCCTCGTTGACCTTGGAGAGGAGCACCATATCGTCCACGCCCGACGCCTTGACATTGTTCGACTGCCAGTGGTACACCTGCAAAATAATCATCAACATTAAAAGTTTAATCAATACAACTTAAATGATTTCAATATTGTCATTAATACTTAAAATTAATTCCAGCCTTAATATAAAAAATGCGAGTATTTAAAACTAGACACAAAAATTAGTAAACATCTGTTAATTTACTTCAGATTTATAAATTTATACCAGAAAAACACACACCGGCAGAAAAGATTAACTACATACTCGTAACGAAGTTAACTATAATTGCAATTAGGCGATAACTGACGATGATTCAAAACACAGAATCAAAAGGGTAAAACAGACCTCGTCATCGTCGAAATCGTTGGTTCTCCGACACATTCTCAACACGCTCTTATTCCTTTTACGACGTTTACCCATGTCTCTCTTGACTATCTCACTATCCAACTATCTCTAACTATCTACAACTATCGGGTCTATAACCGGGTAAACAAAAGACACAAGGGGTACGGTACGTGACGGTCACCTGACCCTCCCTCGCCGCTAACTGGATTAACACGAGCGCTTCCCGCAACTGTTCATCAACTCTTAATTGGATTACAGTCTGCGGCTACCGTGGCTGTATATTTTGCCAACTTTAACTCTCAAGAATCGCATCAAGATTCTCGCGAGAATCCCTAATGAATCTTGTGGGTTTTTTTATAGAGAGCCCATTCTCGTGCAGCTTGGTTTTGAATAGGTTAGGTCAGGATTTTCCAGAGAATCAGTTATGAATCTTAGACTATATTGTAGAATGAAAAAAAAGTCAAAGTGTGAATCTTGTTTAATGCAAGATTCATGCCGCTGATAGAATTACTCGCAGGATTATACCAACAAGAATCTTGGGTGATTATGAGAATCGTGAAGAATCTTGAACAGTACTTCATTTATGAATTGTTAATAACGAATCTTGTTGTAAAAAATCCCAGAATCATTGATGATTACAGAGAAATATTTAAACATTTAAATGGCAAGTTTTTTTGAAAGAATTATAATGCAAGAATTGCAAAGAATCCTGCAGGAATCACAAAAAATCTTACAAGAATCGCAAAGAATATTTCAAGAGCTGCAAAGAATCCTACCAGAACCGCAAAGAACCCTACAAGAATCGCAAAGAATCCTTCAAGAATCGTAAAGAATCTTTCAAGATTCTTGAATCAAGAATCGCAAAGAATCCTTCAGGGATCACAAAAAGCCTTTCGAGACTTTTGAAAAACTAGTTTAAAATTTTCAAGAATCCTTCGAGAATCTCAAGATTTTTCAAGGATTCCTCAAAGAATCATTCATGAATCACAGTTTAATAAAAATTCCGTTCGGTTAATTTCACTCAAATTCAAACTTGGTAATTTAAAAATATGTACAAGAATCACATTAATACGTGAATCCCAAATTGAATCTTAAAATCGCTTTTCTCATTAACTCGACTGTATAAACTAGTCTGAAAATACGTAACAGAATCATACATACTCGGCAGAACCGAACAGTTAAAACGGTCCATCTTTATCGAACAAGACGGGCTGGTCAACGACAAGTCGAAAACAAGTTATCAACCCGAAACAAGACGGTGACTTGAGTCGAACCTCTTCCGGCGGGTACTGAACTGCTACTGATCCAAAGAGTCTCCAAGTCCAAGTGGAATGGTCAAGGTCATTTCAAGGTCGTTCAAAGCTGTTCAAGGCGTTCAAGGTCGATCAGGGTCAGACTGGCTAAACGCCTTTTAGTATGCAAATTAAGGAAGCCATGTGGCAGAAAGCTTGAATATTAATTGATTGTTACTTGATACTTTATATCATATTACTATCGTTTAAACATCTCGTATGTCAATTCATCTTTTACGTATAAAATTGGAGAATACTGTTGATATCACATATATTGACTCGATATAATTCTGTGCCAGCTGATTGACGAAATATCCAGAATCATAAGAATCTTGCCAACATCTCTTTTTATTTCAGACTGTGAATGGATAGCTTTGCGGCAAGATGAGTCATGATTCACAAACGTCTCGCAAATGACGTACGAGTGACTCACGAATGCCTCAATAACCATCACATTAGTTGCAACATGACTTGGTATCTACAAAGGCCAATTGAATCATGACTCAAATGCTCCCGAGTGACTTGAAAATGACTCACAATCGAATCATACTAACCTTGCACAACATCAACGTCAAATGTCATGGTCGAACAGCTTTAGGGCAAAAATCATTCATGACTCACCAGTGACACACTTAAGACGTCTAATGACTCGCTAATGACTCACAGGGCGATTCGCGATTGAGTCATAACAATTATACTACGCTAATTTCCACAATCGTGGGTAACCAATTTCAAGACTAAATGAGTCATGACTCACCTAAGCCATCTAAAAGTATCTTCTACAGTTCTTAATGACTCATAATTGACTCAAACCAGTGGAATCCTTAAAACATGCCAACTTTCAGAACCATGGTTGAACAAATCTAGACTCATTTAAAATTTAAAGACTAACGATGACTCGCCTAAGAATCCTAAATGACTCATCAATGACTCTCCCATTGGGTCATAACCGTAGGAATACTTAAAAATGTTAACTTCAAATCAATACTATGTCTTAAAAGCCATTAAGTCATGACTCATACGAGACCCCTGAACGTCTCACAAATGACTCAGCATTGAGTCATAATCATAAGAATCCCTTCAAACATTTACTCCAAATCATGACTACATATTCAAACGACTGAACCATAACTCACATGAGACTCCTAAATGACTCACAAATGACTCACGCTGAATCATAACCATAAGATTTCCTTTAAATATTAACTTCAAATCACGACTTAAACCATAACTCACAAAAGACTCCTAGATGACTCACAAATGACTCACGCTGAATCATAACCATAGGAATATCCCTTCAAATATCAACTCCAAATCATGACTTAACCATAACTCGCATAAGACTCCTAAATGACTCACAAAATGACTCAAGTTCGGTTCAAGATGACTCAAAATGGATGAATTAACCAGAGAGACTCTTTTCACATTGAGGTAGTCCGCCTCCGCACCACATGCAACGTGATTCGGACATGACGAATGACGAGACAAAAAGAGAAAGTGATGAAAATGTGGGTCAGTTCATTACGTGTGACTTCACATATGCGGGAGGTCATTCTGCCACCAGCGCTGCCACAAAAAACTGTCAGAAAAACCACGCGTGGAATTTAATCATAAACAGTGGAGCAAAGTGGAACTAAGTGGAATTTCCTGGAAGCATTCAGATGAGAAATGGAATTCCATTAATTTCAAGTTGGTTTCATTCGTGGAACAAAGTGGGAATTCCACACACTTTCCACAACAATTCCACTTTACTTTAAGACGCTCCACTATTCCTCAGTGGGATTCCACTCCTGTGGAACTTAGGAGAGTTCGAAGGAAATTCCAATAGCCTTGTTCTATTCTACGTTGATCTATTCTAATAAGCTCCAATACGGTGGAATTCCACTTCCTTTCGCTTCCACCTGGTCCATAGAAGCTGAGTGGAATTCCACCTTCACGTGGAATACATTGATGAAATAATTCGGCGCAAAACAGCTTTAAACTACACGATATCCCAATTTTATTTTACTGTGTTCCACGTTGATTCCACTTCAGTGGAATTCCAATAGTAAACGCTGATATAGCTTCTTCGTTTGCAACTCAGCAAACCAAATAGACTCTATTCAACTTACGCGTTTAAATGAAAATGTTCCACTTGCTCCACTAGTTCCACAAAAATCCAACCACCCAAGTTCCACCATGTCCCACTGGTTCCATCAAGTTCCATCCTTATCCCAACAAATTCTATCCTTGCTCCACCCATGCTCCATTGGTTCCATCAAGTTCCACCCATGTGCTACTAGATTCACCTATGTTCCACTAAGTTCCACCCATTTTCCCACTGGTCCCAACAAGTTCCACTTATATCCCACCCCCTGTTCCACTTGTACCATTCCACCCATACTCCACTGGTCCCATCAAGCCCCACCCATGTTCCCACCCAAGTTCCACTTGCTCCACTAGTTTCACCAAATTCCACCCATGTTCCACTTGGTTCCCCGATTCTCCCTATTACACAAAACCACTAGGTTCCTTTGTCTGATGAACAACGCTGTCCATCAAAATGCGGAAACTGGAGGTTTTTTGTCTGTGTTTCACCAGAAACGGGAAGTTGCGGCACTTTGCTGCAAAAGGAAACGCCCTGGGGCAGGAAAGGGGATACACCTTCCAAGATAAACACAACAAAGCTAGTAAGACTCATCAGTGGAGCAAATGAAAGCTAATGGAGTGAGTGGATTGAGTGGAATTACAAGGACTAGCTGTTTCCAAGTCGAATTTACCAATATTCCAAAATGTATCACTGTATCTCCATATGATTCCACTTGATTCCACTATGATTCCACAGATTACGAAATGGCCGTTGGGTTTCTAAGATCCAGCGAAATTCCGAACTTTATGTTCCAATCTTTTAGTGGAATTCCAAGTTAGTTAGTTCATCGCACACAAGTCTAACGAAAACCAAGTGGAACGACAGCTAAGTTCCACCAGATTCCACTCGTTACACTATCATTACCACTTAGCCAGTACAATAACAAACAAATTCCAACTTTTTCCCAGTCCACGTTGGAACATAGTGGAACTTGGTGGAACTCAATCAAAACTTGCCTTGGCTGTAACTCAAACTTCATTTCCACTTTTCAAGCTGTACTTGTTTCCTTAATTCCACAAAATTCCACATCATTCCACATGATTCCACCCGTTCCACTTCAGTGCAATATCAAACCTAGCTATTTGCCAAAAGTGAGCAACAAAAAATCAACTCACCATTCTTGGTCGTATTCAAAAATCAAAATGCCTCTCGTGTCTGTTGTTTTGCAATGCCACTTGTTGCCCTTTTGTTTACAGCTTATCAGGCGCACATTTAATCACTCGTCGCTATGGAAACCGGGCCTGGTCACACCTCGATAAACCTTCTATATCTGCTATCCGCTTATTCTTTTAAAGAAACTAACAGAATGTAAAAAACGGCGAGTTGGGGCTTCCAGATAAACGACCGTTTTGAAATGCAGAGAACAACTGAAATCGCCTCACCGCGAGTCGGTCTATCTTGAACGCGACCGACTTTCCCTCCCGCGCCAAGCCACGCCCCCTTTCTTGCCCTCAGGCGGCGCCATCTTGTTTCCGCTTTGAAATGATGACGTCATCACGCAGAACTCGGGTGACTCACCGATTTTCTTTTGTAATTCTTATTAATTCGCTTATTTAATTAGTTATTTGATTATTTGGTTTATCTGTATATTATTTACTTATTTATTTAGCGAATTTAACTAAATGGCCGTCTTAACTGAATTAACCAGATTTTAAACTAGCTATTAAGTTAATTAATTAACCAAGACGTTACTGTAACGACTGAACATGTATGGCGTTAAATTTACTAAACGTTTAACTTTAATTATTAATAACGTTAATAGACATTTTAAATTATCCAAGATATAACAAGCACCTGAGTATAAATGATTAAACTGCTGTTTTATTTCCAATCGATCAACAGGATCTTCGAAACGTTTAAATGAAATGGGCGGGAGATTTTTGAAA